>JAANYP010001994.1:0-44748 GCA_020465985.1 Centrapalus pauciflorus | reverse complement strand
TTTTTTGTGATGATGTATCTCATCTATGTGTAGGATCTAGATAGCCAATTATTATATTTAATCATTAAAATTAATTTAAAATTTAAATAAAGTATTAAACGGGTCCACTTTTTTTAATCTTTTAAATTGTATTATGATTGTTGAGAGAGTGTTCAAATAAAGAGTTCATGAATTGAGGACGTGATATGTCTTTGATTTCTTAAAGGGGATCATTGTTATGATGTCCTAATAACAAAATAATGAATAACTACTCGTGATAAACGGCACACATATTGTGACGGCCACCTCTCACTACCATCATCTATTGTCTGCCTCGCATCGTAGCGTGATTGACCACCACTTTTGTTATTGACTTCCCCCAATGGTTTATGGTACCATGCTCGTTGTTACTGCTAGCATTGTTAAACAATTGGATTTCAAAAATTCTGATAGTTGGGTTTAATACATATGGATATTCGAATACTTGAAAATTCAAATTTTTTGTTTGAACGCTATAAAAGTTAAATATTGGTAATTTTAGAATTCAATTCAATATTATTCGAATACTTGAAATTCCAATAATCCTATAATATTGTTGTATGTTAATATTATGCTAATCAGTTTTATTATGTATATGATTATCAAACCTGACAATAACCTGAACATGGAGTTCGAACAAAGATAAGAAAAAATATGAAATGACGGAAAAAATTTTAACTACATAATATACCGTAAATTGAAAATTTTATCGGGGTCGGTTGACCCCCATACCTTGTATGTGGGTCCACGAGTTTAGGTTGAAATGTTTAGTATAGGCTCCAATCTTTTAGTATGTTGTTATAAGATCAAAATGGAGCCAAAATATGCAATTACATTGATAGTTTGTGTTAGTTTTGAATTGGAATCCATTTTAGGGCTCAATTGAGTTCTTAATGATCAATGGATGAAATGTTGTGTTTTTGATGTTTTGGGAGCTCTAAATGAGCTCAAATATGCTTATAAATGCTTTACCAATCGTTTGGGAGTAGTGGTAGTTGATAGAATTAATTTTGGAATTTTGGGTGTAAAACCCATAGGGGAGGGAAATGCAGGTCTGTAGGTGTCACATCCTTGCTTTAAAACACGCTTGCTTATCCCAGGAATAACAATAAATGCATAAAGCTAAATAAAACATTACAATAAGTCTTGCACTACACATGCTTCAAGGTTACAGTACTAAGTTGCTAAAAACATCATAACATAAATAAAAGCAGCTACCCAAAACCCAAGGCATCATAAGCTATACCACAAGCTGAAAAGAGCTAGTCCTCTGGGCAGATCAGATAATAGACCTAAGCAGAAGGTCCAGCTTGTTTTACCTTTTCCTGTAAAAATTGTAAGTAGCAACTGTAAGCTAAAGCTTAGTAGTAAACAGGTATTCATGAATGCATGAAATATGAGGCGAAAGTGCCAAAAGGCTGTTATGCTTGCTTGCTTGCTTGCTCATTTGCTTAATACCCAGAAAGAACGCTGCACAATGGAGACATTTCACGCAGAACGGAATGCCACCACTAGGGGTTTACCGCTGACGATGATCAATCTGTGATACGGGGCTAGCTACCGATAATGCTCAAGGGATAGTGGTGAACATCAGAATTGCTTGCTCGCTAAATATATGCTTTGAGAATGCACAAAGAAACGCTAACACAAGGTTTGCTGTATAGTATGCACATAACAGATACAGATAATATAGAGATAATATGCATATAATAGATCAATGTAAGATCCGGCTAAGCTGGGCACACCTGTACCACAGTGTTATCCTTCACCACAAAAGTCTATTGAATCCAAAGAGTCACATAGAAGCAATTTATGTCTCAATTTCATAAAAACATGTAAACAGAATAACCGTTACTCACAGTACTGAAAATGCTTGAATACTTGCTCGGGCTTATTTACGCTTTAAATTGCTTTATAACGCTTGCACTGCTTATCTAGGCTTTAATATAGTCTGGCACTGGCTTTGACTCGCAGCTGGGCTAAACAGCTTATGTATAATATCTGAAGTTAATATTACAGAACATGTGCTAAATTAATATTGCTAGCTCAATATTCCCTATATCTATAAGCCATAACTTCTAACTAATCATTTTGCTATTATTTTGCTAATTTACGTTGCTCATTAATTTTATAATTAATTCGAATTTAATGGATAGATTCGAGCACTGTAGACAGATTCGAAGGTAGATTCGAAACAAGGTTAGATTCGAACGCATCATGCTAAATTCGAAGGTACAGACTCGAACATAGGGAGCAGACTCGATGACAGACTCGAAGGGGTCTTAGATTCGAACCTTCATTCGAATCTGAGGCTAGATTCGAACCCTACTCGAATTTAACTCTATTCGAGTCTGATCTATCTATTTTCGAGTTTGTTCTACGCATTCTCGAGTTTTGTTCATATTGCTACACTTTAACTGCATTTCAAGCCTCAAATCCACAATAATCTAAGTAGTAAGCCTCGGTTTAGTTTAATTATACATAATCTACCATATTTAGCAAAATCAGACGAAACCGCTTTAAATCGCCGAATGATAAATTCGGATTTATAGTTTCAAAACCAAAAATGCAGAAACGAATTGATCGATTCTTACCTCAATCCGTACGAAATCTCACCGCAATAGCAGATTCGTGTTTCTACTCTTCGAGATCTTTCCATGACGTAAGAACACGAGATTTGGCCGGTCGGTTGTGGGAGAAAAGCTAGAGAGAAGTTTCGGGTTAGAAGAGAGAAGCTCTGGAATTTGCTAGAAGGTTTTGCAAAAGTGAGAAAATGGAGCACCCAACTCCTATTTATACTAAATCTCGAATTACATCATTTTACGCAAATTGCTCAAACTACTTAAAAATAAAAAATGCAAATAAAAGGCAAGGTGTATAGTATGAGCCCACCACGCTTGCACTTCTCCTCGAAGTACCTAAGGCTCAAACAGGATGGCGGATATCGAATCTCAGTCTTCCTCAGATTCCCAGGTCTGGAAAATTCCGTGAGAAGTCCTCCACTGCACCAACACCATTGCTACTTCTCTATTTCGCAGCTTCTTCATCTTTGTCCTCTAGAATAACCTCAGGCTCGTCACATGCAGTTTCTCGTTATCTTGAAGTTAGATGATCGGCCCCACTTTTCTCTGTCATCTTCTTTGCACTTCCTAAGCTTGCGACACGTGAAATAGCGGGTTGTATGTTGGACAGTTCGTCGGCAAGTCCAACAGATAAGATGAATTCCAAACACGCCGGTGATCTTGAAAGGACCAACGAATCGTGGTGCCTACTTGCCCGCTTGCCGAATCTGAACACACCTTCATCGGCGAGACTTTTAATACAACATAGTCGTCCTTCTGGAATTCTAAAGGTTTTGTACCGTCGGTCGTGATACGATTTCTGTCGAGATTGAGCATTTCCAATCGTTAAAATTTTTTTTGTGATATGTATCATCATCATGTGTAGGATACTAGAATCATACAATTATTTATAATTTTAATCATATAAAATTATTTAAAATTTAAATAAAGTATTAAACGGGTCCACTTTTTAATCTTTTAAATTGTATTATGATTGTTGAGAAGAGTGTTACAAATAAAGAGTTATGAATTGAGGACGTGATATGTCTTTGATTTCTTTAAAGGGGATCATTGTTATGGATGTCCTAATAACATAAATAATGAATAACTACTCGTGATAAACGGCAACATATTGTTGACGGCCACCTCTCACTACCATCATCTATTGTCTGCCTCGCATCGTAGCTTGATTGACCACCACTTTATGTTATTGACTTCCCACCAATGGTTTATGGTACCATGCTCGTTGTTACTGCTAGCATTGTTAAACAATTGGATATTCAAAAATTCTGATAGTGGGTTTTAATACCATATTGGATTATTCGAATACTTGAAATTCAAATTTTTGTTTGAACGCTATATAAAGTTAAATATTGTAATTTTTAGAATTCAAATTCAATATTATTCGAATACTTGAAATTCAATAATCCTATTAATATTGTATTATGTTACTATTATGCTAATCAGGTTTATTATTATATGATATTATCAAACCTGAACAATAACCTGAACATGGAGTTCGAACAAAGATAAGAAAAATATGAAAATGACGGGACACAGAACGAGAAAATTTATTATTGTCAATCAAATCTACGTTTGACTTGGATCAAGAATATTGAGATTTATATAATAGATTAATAAATGCATCGAAGCGATATTATTTGAATCATAGTGTAACATCCTAAGATTTAAATTGTTGAATCGAGGATATTTAATTTAAATTTTATATTTAATGTAATCCAGATGGATTATTAATGAAAATTATTTATTCGGAAATTCAAAAGTTGGTTGTTATGTTAAATAATTAAAAAAATTTATAATTCCAAATTATAATTAAGTATGATTAAATTTATATATTGGTGGTGATAAAATATAGATTGAAACTTCATTTAAAGAAGATGCACAGGTGGAAGGGCTACTTGTATCTAGGGGTGTAAACGAGCCGAGCCGAGCCCGAGCCCGTTTAAGCTCGAGCTCGGCTCGTTTAAAAATACCAGGCTCGAGCTCGAGCTCGGCTCGTTTCGAGTTTTGTATGTAAAGCTCGAGCTTGGCTCGTGAATAATTTTTCAAGCTCGAGCTCGGCTCGGGCTCGACTCGTTTATTATATATTTTAATTTTTTAATTAATTTTTAAATAATCTTTTTTATATAATATATATAATTTGTTATTTTAATATATTTATATTTATTTAATCTATATATTATATATTTATTAATTTAAAAATATATTTATATATAGGCTCGTTTAGGCTCGCGAGCTTGATATATGAAGCTCGGGCTCGAGCTCGTTTATTAAACGAGCTCGAATTTAGGCTCGAGCTCGTTTAATTCGAGCTTTTTTCGAGCTTTTAACGAGTCGAGCTCGAGTAGCTCACGAGTAGCTCGGCTCATTTACACCCCTACTTGTATCAATAACCGAGACAGAGAGAATAAAAGACTCTTGAGTCTTGCAAGAGTTCATTTCAACTCTTCACCTTCAAAACACACACACACACACACACACACACACACACACACACACACATATCCTCTCAAGCAAATCTTCTGAAATTCAAGATCTTGAAAGAAAATTCGTGAAAAAGGAGCTAATATATCAAGATTCAAGTCTGAATCAAGGTAAGAAAAGTGATTTCTAAGTTTGGGGTGTTCTTGGGAGAGTTTAAAGGGCAAAATTTGGATTTTGAATCTGACAAATTGTTGTTTCATATATGTTTTTATAGTTGGAAAACATCAATTGAAGTCCCTAGAAGCATCTGAAACAAGAATCGTTCACTAATTCAAACAAAAAGGTAAGAAATATGGATTTTTATGAACTTTTGTTTTTTTGATGTTTTTCCCTATTTTTGGTTTAAAAACACTCCATATATGCTAATATATCATTTGTATGGATTACATATTTATGAAATTGAGTTTAGCAAAACATTGATTATAACCCGTAGCTGCGACCTCCTAAACTGTAGGTCGACCCGTCGAGTCGAGTGGGATGACTCGACGAGTCGCCAAGAACATCATCATGATAAGAAATTTACTAAGTACTGAGACCCGAATTTCGGGTAGGGTTGAACTTCGGATGAGACCCAACTTCAGGTGGGGGACCCGAACTTTGGATGGGTCAAGAACTTCGGGTTATATATCTCGGGTACAATTGAAATTCGGCCGAGGATCCGAATTTCACACCTCGACTCAGCGAGTCGAGCAAGGTGACTCTGCGAGTCGGCCTCAGTTCATGCAAATTTCGGTTCTTATTATAAAGGATCTGAACTTCTGGTCTAAAAATCAGATTTTTGAAATAACTTTGGCATTATAAAAGGACATTTAATGATGGGTTCTTCGGACCTAGAAAAGATCCGAGCATTGAGTTTTAATTATGAGTTTCGGATGGTGAATCCGAAGATTTGATACTTTAACTTATGAAACTTGATGAAACTCTTGATTAAATAGACTTTGATGGTATTTTCATATGAAAATGTAACAGGTCCCTTGTGGTGTTGTTAAACACACAGTGGGGTAATTTGTGATTCCGGTTGAAACTCCAAGGAGAAATAATATAAATTTGAAGTTACTTAACGCACCCACTGTGAGTACTTATGATTGTATATGTCTACATTTGTTTTATGCTAGTTGTTGTTCATTGAGGCATGTTGATTAATTTTCATTTGGCACTCTATGTCTACTTTTGTTTTATGCTAAGTTTGTTTGCGCCTCATCAAGTTGACATTGAGGAGCGGAAACTGACCAGATTCGAAGCTGGTCTGGATTTGGAAATCAGGAGGGTTATGAGCAATGTCAGCTACCCTACATTTGCTTGCTTACTAGAGGCCGCCAGAAATGTCGAACAAATTTTGATTATGTATGGGTATACGATTCGGTCTGCTGCCGCCTCTGCTAATCCTACCCAGCCGTCACTGCCGAAACGCCAACGTGAGGGAGGCTACTCGGGTTCATCTCGTTCATCTCAGTACTCATTTCAGCAGTCTTATCGTCGACCTTATGCTTCTTCAAATCGGGCTCGTGCGTACTCCATCAACACGGAACCGTAGTACTGTAATTAATGCCTCCTGGAACATTTCGGCCGGTGCACTAACGAGCCTGCCTGCTTTTGTTGTGGAGAGTTGGGCCACTATTAAAATGAATGCGCGCGAAAAGCTGATGCCTGCCTATAAGTGTGGGAAATGGGGGCATTACAGTAGGAATTATAGAAAGGAAACTTCAGCTGCTCCATCTTCGATATGATCTTCTGGGAGATCGAGTGATGGTTCAGTCAGCCTCCGGAACCAGCCACCGAGGGCACCTGCTCGTATATTTCAAATCACTGCATAAGAGGCTTGGGAAGACTCAGAAGTGGTCACGGGTATGTTTATCGTTAATTCTATGCCTGCACGAGTTCTGTTTGATTCTGGTGCCAATCGGTCATTTGTGTCTACTACTTTTGTTCAACAACTGTCGATGCCTTTGTCTAAGTTATCTGCTGTGCTTGATATTGAAACTTCTAGTAACACTTTAGTTAAGGCAGATCACGTATATCGTAATTGTACCTTAGTAATTGAAGATGTAGTCTTCAATCTTTACTTGATTCCAATAAAGTTCGATGAATTTGATGTAATAATTGGGATGGACTGGTTGATTGAGAATGAGGCCCACATAGTTTGTAAAAAGAGGATGATAAAAATAACTACTTCGGAGGGGCGACAGATCTGCATATACGAGGATAGGAGAAGTGGGGATTTGTGTTTGTTGACCATTGCTAAGGCCCGAAAGCTGCTTGCTAAGGGCTGTGAGTCTTATTTGGCATATGCTATTGATGCTAAGGCTGAAAAGAAAACTGTGGCCGATGTGGCTGTTGTGTCTGAATTCCCGGAAGATTTGTCTGGTGTGCTACCTGAAAGACATGTGGAATTTCGTATTGACTTGATCCATGGAGCTGTCCCGATAGCTCGTTCTCCTTACCGTCTTGCTCCTACTAAAATGCAAGAAATGATGAAGCAACTTCAGGAGTTGTTGGATAAGGGCTTCATTCAACCGATTTCTTCACCGTGGGGAGCGCCCGTACTATTTGTAAAGAAGAAGGATGGCATAATGAGAATGTGCATTGATTATCGTGAGTTGAACAAAGTAACTATAAAGAATAAGTACCCACTACCGAGAATTGATGATTTGTTTGATCAGCTGCATGGGGCGAGTTATTTTTCAAAGATCGATTTGGGATATGGGTAGGATCAGATGAAAGTTCGTGAGGAGGACATACCAAAAACGGCTTTCAGGACTCGTTATGAGCACTACGAGTTTCTGGTTATGCCATTTGGACTGACCAATGCCCCAGCTGCTTTCATGGACCTTATGAACAGGGTTTGTAGACCGATGTTAGACACATCAGTAATTGTATTCATAGATGATATTCTAGTATACTTTGAGTCTGAAGCTGAGCATGTTATACATTTGAAGGAGTTACTAGAGTTACTGAGGAAGGAAAAGTTTTATGCCAAATTCTCAAAGTTTGAGTTTTGGTTGCAACAAATTCAATTTTTGGGGCATGTAATTTCTGGAGCTGGAATCTCGGTGGATCCAGCTAAAGTAGAAGCGATAAATAATTCGGAGCCGCCTCGCACTGCTACAGAAATAAGAAGTTTTCTAGGATTGGTAGGTTATTATAGAAGGTTTCTAAAAGACTTCTCGAATATTGCAGTTCCTTTAACTGCTCTAACGAAAAAGAATGTGTCGTTTGTATGGGAGGTCGAGCAACGAGAATCGTTTGAAGCATTAAAGAAAAGTTTAACTAAAGCACCAACACTTGCCTTACCAGAGGGTAATAAAGATTTTGTAGTTTTTACGGATGCATCGAGGCTGAGATTGGGTGCTGTACTGATGCAATGAGGAAATGTAATTGTTTATGTCTCGAGACAGCTAAAGCAACATGAGAAAGACTACTCAACTCACGATTTAAAGCCGACTGTTGTTATGTTTGCTTTGAAACTATGGAGACATTATCTGTGTGGAACGAAGTGTCAATTGTACACTGACCATAAGAGCTTAAAGTACATATTCAGCCAGAAAGAACTTAACATGAGACAACGTAGGTCAATGGAACTGATTAAGGACTACGATTGTGAAATACTCTATCATCCTGGCAAGGCTAACGTAGTTGAAGATGCATTAAGCTGTAAAGCATACTCTAAGGATTGTTGTTATGTGATTACCTCTACCATGTTGACCTCCACGATTATTGATGATATTAAAGCTGCTCAAAAGGAAGCTTTAAAAGAAGAAAATATTGGTGCCGAGGACATAAGAGTGCAGAAGAAGATTATGGAAACAGATGAGTTTGGTTTGAAAGGTGTTTACCGAAGGATTTGGGTGCCAAAGTTTGGGGGTATGAGAAAAAGTTATTATAGAAGAAACACATCAGTCAAAGTTTTATGTACATCCCGGGAGCACAAAAATGTACAACGAATTAAAAGCTAACTTTTGGTGGCTTGAATTAAAGAAGGATATTGGTCAATATGTCGAAAGATGTAGAACTTGTCGACTTGTGAAAGCCGAACATCAACAACCGTATAGCAGTTTTCCACCACTTCCCGTTCCTGAATGGAAGTGGGAACATATTACCATGGACTTTGTCACTAAATTACCAAAGACAAGGCGTCGGCATGATGTGGTTTGGGTTATTGTTGATAAAATTGACAAAGTCTGCTCATTTCATACCCATCAGAGAAAGTTATTCGTTAGAGAGATTGACACAGATTTATATGAGCGAGATTGTAACTAGACATGGAGTCCCAAAGTCTATTATATCTTATCGAGATAGTCGTTTCACCTCCAACTTTTGGTTTGCTTTACAAGAGGGATTAGGTACGAGGATTGCCATGAGCATGACCTATCGTCCGCAAACTGATGGTCAAAGTGAAAGGACCATCCTCACCCTTGAAGATATGATGCGATCTTGCATTTTAGATCTTGGTGGTAATTGGGACGACCATCTACCACTAATAGAATTCTCGTACGATGACAATTACCACACAACGATCAATAAAGCACCGTTTGAGGCACTATATGGGAGAAGATGTAGGACTCCTACATGTTGGAGAGAGACAGGAGAAACTCTGATTGCTGAGCCGACGTTGCTACAAGAAACGAATGAGAAGATACAATTGGTCCGACAGAATATGAAAGCGGCTCAGGATCGACAGAAATGTTACCATATGATAGGAGGCACAAACCCATGAATTTTGAGGTGGATGATTAGGTTCATTTGAAAGTATCACCGATGAGAGGTGCTACTCGTTTTGTTAGAAGAGGAAAGCTGGGACCGAGGTTTGTACACCCATTCAAAATAACAGAAAAAGTTGGTAATCAGTCGTATCGTTTGGAGTTGCCTAAGGAGATGTCGGGCATACACCCGGTGTTTCATGTGGAGAACCTTAGGAAATCCTTCACTACTGGGAATGAAGATTGGGTCTATCATACTGAGTTGCAGATAGATGAGAGGCTCCGATATGTGGAAGAGCCGGAATGTGTTTTGGACACTAAAGTGAAGAAACTAAGAACTAAAGGGATTGAAATGGTGCTTATACGTTTGAAGCATCACAAAGGAGCAAACCACACATGGGAAACAAAATCAGATATGTTAAAGAACTACCCGCAACTTTTCGAAACCAAGTAACTTCGAAGACGAAGTTTGAGCGTGGTGGAGACCATGCTGTAACATCGTAAAATTTAAATTGTTGTAATCGAGGATATTTAGTTTAAATTTTATATTTAATGTAATCTAGTTGGATTATTTATGAAAAATTATTTATTCGAAAATTCAAAAGTTGGTTGTTATGTTAAATAATTAAGAAATTTTAGAATTCCAAATTATAATTAAGTATGATGAAATTTAAATATTGGTGGTGATAAAATAAAGATTGAAACTTCATTTAAAGAAGATGCACAGGTGGAAGGGCCACTTGTGTCAATAAATGAAAAAGAGAGAATAAAAGACTCTTGAGTCTTGCAAGAGTTCATTTCAACTCTTCACCTTCAAAACACCACACACAAATCCTCTCAAGAAAATCTTCTAAAATTCAAGATTTTGGAAGAAAATTCCTGAAAAAGGAGCTAATATATCAAGATTCAAGGTAAGAAAAGTGATTTCTAAGTTTAGGGTGTTCTTGGAAGAGTTTAAAGGGAAAAATTCAGATTTTAAATTTGACAAATTATTGTTGCATGTATGTTTTTATAGTTGGAAAATATCAATTGAAGTCCCTAGAAGCATCTGAAACAAGAATCATTCACTAATTCAAACAAAAAGGTAAGAAATATGGATTTTTATAAACTTTTGTGTTCTTGAGGTTTTTCCCTATTTTTGGTCAAATCTGGATCAAATAGAGTGTTATTAATAGGGAAAATGGTTTAGAAACACTCCATATATGCTAATATATCATTTGTATGGATTGCATGTTTATAAAATTGAGTTTAGCAAAATTTTGATTAAAACAAGTAGTTGCGACCTCCTGAAATGCAGGTCGACTCGTCGAGTCAAGTGGGATGACTCGGCGAGTCGCCAAGAACATCATGATAATAATAAAATTACTAAGTATTGAGACCCGAATTTCAGGTAGGGTTGAACTTCGGATGAGACCCAACTTCAGGTGGGGGACCCGAACTTCGGATGGGTCAAGAACTTCGGGTTATATATTGTAACCCGAGTACCGGACCAATATATTAATTCGGTATCGGTCGGTACCGGTCCGGGTTCGGGAAATCGGCTCCGTCGCTCATCCCTAGTCACGACGAAACGGGGACCAACCCCCGTTAGTAAAGTCTGTCAACCACAACCAGATCAAATGTTACAGTCATCCAAATTATAACTGGCGGCTACACCAAACCACAAGACATAAAGACAACTCACTGAAGTAGTCACTACCTACTAGCCACGTGGCGGGTCTCGACTCGTGCCCGTACTATCTCCAGCCTCTGGTCTCGTACCTCAGATGCACATGTAACACAACTGTCAGCTAAAAGCCGGTGAGTTTCTATAACAGCGTTAAAGCAGTTCATAAAACAGTTAGCACAATGTAACGACTGATGAACAACTCTACATGCGGCCGGCAACTACAGCCTGACGCCTCATCGGGAGCGACCCGGGATAGCCTGCTTAGCCCACTCCACAAAGTAGTGGCTAAGCCAGGACCTCTGGGTTGGGAATGACCCAACAGGCCTTTACTCTGCGTACCACAACTATACGCATGATCCACGTACTCTGCTATGTGCTAACAAGTATCAACGTATAAAAGGGATCCGCACTGGACTCGGAGGATAAACAACAAACCTATTTAAAAACACAGTGATCAAAAATAGGGCATCCACTATAGGAGGGTAAGTAACTCACCTGAAGCACGACTACTACCTCGCTAACAACGGCGGTCTCGACCGGTGCCAGGCTTAAACTACAATCCTGGCAACAATAAATACAACCATAATGTAACTACTAACTAATAAACTCATAAAAACTATACTAATGAACTCACAAACTTAACAGAAATCAATCAACTAAGACCAAAGAGCGCGACCACAATCGCGGTCGCGACTTCCTCACTGCAGTCAGGCATCGCGGTCGCGGTGGCCCTGCGTTGCCAATCCTAGCGCGGCCAAGATTAGTCGAGTGTGGTCGGGATCACCCGACCCACAATCCCCCTTCTCAGGCGCGTTCCCTCTACCACGACCAACCTTCACCGCCTCACCCTGAACGCGGTTTCGACCAGGGGAGCGCGACCGCGATGCGACGACGAACAGACAGGTTATACTCTGTTTCTCGGTTTGCCTTGGGGTTGATTCCCCACTTTGATTTTATGCAACTCAGGGGTTAATAACCACCCCCAAATTAATTCCAGCTACTGACTATATCGACTTCAATTTGTTCAGTAATGAAAATTAACAACCTTAATCCCCCCCCTTTCTTTGCTCAAATCGGGTCCTCACTTAGAAGAAGATGATGAATATTGATTCTGGCTACCTTTAATCTTGCTTCTTGATATCTCTTTCTCTCCTATTCAGCTGAAGCAGTCCTCACACACACATACACTTCGAGTTTTGCTACACAAAATGAGCAACCAAGTTGACAACTCGCATATATATACGTTTTGGGTCCGAAACCCAATTAAAATGGGTAAAATACTCGATATCCACTAGTTAAATGTCGTTAACCCAAATAATCCCAATTTAACGGCTCAGGTTTAGAATGTCATTTAACTCATTAAAACAACCCCAACTCACAGTTACTACTAAACCAGTTATTATCTCAAGCTATTGAAGTTTACATGTAATGGCAACCAACTTTATCAACTCACATGTGACTGACGAATAAAATTGGACCAACTCATTAGGATAATTATCAAAGCCAATAAATAAATTCCACGTACCTGCTACTAGTTCCCGGATGTTACATATATATCGGGTACAATTCAAATTTGGCCGAGGATCTGAACTTCAGACCTCGACTCGTCGAGTCGAGCAAGGTGACTCGGCGAGTCCGCCTCAGTTCATGCGAATTTCGGTTCTGATTCAAAGGATCCAAACTTTTGGTGCAAAAATCAAAATTTTGAGATAACTTTGGCATTATGATACGACATTTAATGATGGGTTCTTCGAACCTAGAAAAGATCCGAGCATTGAGTTTTAATTATGAGTTTCGGATTGTGAATCCGATGATTTGACACTTTAACTTATGAAACTTGATGAAAGTCTTGATTAAACAGACTTTGATGGTATTTTCCTATGAAAATATAACAGGTCCCTAGTGGTGTTGTTAAACACACAGTGGGGTAATTTGTGATTCCAATTGAAAGCACGAGGAGAAATAATATGAATTTGAAGTTACTTAACGTACCCACTGTGAGTACTTAGGATTGTATATGTCTACATTTGTTTTATGATAGTTGTTGTTCATTGAGGCATGTTGATTCATTTTTATTTGGTACTCTACTAACTTGCATTTATTTTGATGCACATTGTTGCTTGCTTACATGTTATTACATGGTCGATGTTCTTTGTTGTGCATCAACATGATGGGCTTTCGAGCTGTAACTGGTAAATTGATGCTATCGAGGCTATATGACCTGGAGCTGATCCATCTATGGTCCCGAAGGGCAGGTGTAGCATCCCCGATGGTAAATTCCGTCACAATTGAATGTGTTATTTCGTGCAATGGCACGATGGAGCTGCGTGCTCGTATGTGTTACCGTACTTCATGTGCGAAGGGGTGCAAGACGTTTGTCACTGGTGTTACCCATTGTGTGTTTCATAAAGACTTGTATAACGTATAATTTCTGTACTCACTAACCTTTGATTATCCTTTAGTTTTTTACATTTTTCAGGAAAGGGTAAATCTGCTGCTGGACCTTCTAGTTAGGTCATATCTTGAAGTATTCGATGATCTCTACTTATCAATCGGTAACTGATATATGGGGATATCGTTGTAATATTTGGGATGGTTGTAATAAATGTTGAGTATGTAGAAACTAGATTTGGAACCTTGTAGCACCATAGGGTGTTTGACTTTTATTTTAATTATGTATTCTCAATTTCCTGTAATGTACTAAGTCTTTTCAGATCAGTGATTTATAACGTGTTGTGTTTAATCCTGGGTGATGTAATTGGGGTTATTGTGGCAAGGGTGTCACAACGTATAGTATCAAAGAAGTAGTTTGAGATTCAAGTCTTCGTGAGGTCTTGGTCTCAAACATAGGTGATGACATGTTAGTAAGTACAAGTGATGATCTAAACTAAGATAGGATATGAACTAGTAATAATAGGAAATTGACTTTCATACGGGACAACGGGTGGTGTATTTAAATAAATGACATGATTACTAAACAAGTTATATGTTTTGTTGGGAATTCGTATCGTTTTTCATAAAAACATAAACATTTAATCAAATTAAACGCACAACGGAATCTTTTTTAAGATACGAATTTCGTACACGAATCATCAAGTAAAACATAAGATACTTAAAGTAAACAAGAAAGCAATATAAATCGTGCCTTTGTATTTTATGACAAAAATACACGAATGAGATACTTTCGGTATCCACCGGTGATGACACAATCGAGCTGCGTCAGGTACACAATCAAACTCATGAAAAACGGGGAAAACAAGATACACACCGATTTATGGTTTTGTTTCTTGCGGCCGAGAACACACCAACCACCAAACAACTTTGGTGACAATGGGTTGTATATCAGTTTCACTCGAAACACACACAAAAAAACCACCGTGTATGTATCTCATATGTGTATATTTATAGCCGTGTGTGTGTATATATATATATATATATAAAATTAAGAGTTTTAATTTTAATCAAACTCTAATATAATAATATAATATATATCTTCATAATTATCTTTATTATTTAAACCATATATAATTATCTCTTATAATTATATATCTATTAAATAATATTTATCTATTATATATTATCTAATAACATATAAATGACTAGATAATTATTTATAATTATCTCTATTTATTTGTTTATAATTATCTATCTATTTATCTAATAACTAGATGATAATATCAATTCAAATAAATACATCTTTTATTTAATATCCAATAATAAATAAAATACTAGATAATTTTTATTTAATAATTATCCAATGACAATTAAATCACTACAATATCTAATATTGCACTTTTAGTCCCCGTACTTTGAGATATACTTAATCATCCATTAATTTAATCTCAATGATCATTTCGTGTCATAAACAATATCCAATATTATTTATTCAATAGTTTAATTGCATCTTCTCACTTATGCTCATCGTTGTGACCCTCAAGTGTTTTATGAAATCAACCATGATGCAGTAGTATTGTCATCTTTACACACCATACACTAACATACTCCCACTTGTGTAAGACGACATGCTGTCCTGCAGCATGCGCCTAAAGGAGGTCATGGCTAGACACTTTAGGCAACCAAGGTCATAAAAACTCTGACTCCCATTCGAGCATTTTTTTTGAAACAACCTTCCAAAAAGAAACATAAATTATATCCCATGCATCGTGATATTTCGATGTGAAAGCTAGGCATGGATTAGATCAACCGTAGCAAACACGATTATGTTTCTCGAGTTCCTGATCTCATACTGAACTATAACAGACAGATTAGAACACATCAGTTCTGTCCAAGAACGGCCATGCATTTCTGTCAGTATCAATCGTCGAGGGGCCCAAAAATACTCTTCTTAGTTAAAAGAAGGTGCAAATTCCATCTTGACTATCTAGGCCTCCAGCACGACTCCCACTACAACCAGCCTCGAACCGTTTTGATCACCCAGTTACGGATAACGTTAGGTTAGGCCAAGCGTACAGCGGCACCCGTACTGAAGTACGTAGACATCTTAGGTACTAAGGATTACCTTTTTGAGACGACTCATTACTATGATCCACAAAGTGGGCATAATCGGTGGGTCAATCCAAAATTTGTTCGCAACAAATACCTGTGAATTTGGTTCAACCTTTGCTATATTCATCACCCATGAATATCAACCAAAAACCATAGTAGCCTTTTAATTCTCATCGTGGTTCCCATGACAACAAGCATCTATGGAATAATTTTAGAATAACTTCAAATTTATTCTTGGATTTTTAAACATGCAAAATAGAACGACATTAAAGATATATCTTTGATCTCCTTTATCTCAATAAACACAACATGAATTCCATCAATTTAATGCTACTGTTCCTTTGTCAAATGTAACGATAATATGATCTATTGAAAAATTAATTTCAGACATGATCTTAGTGGGAGTGTTCTCTAGTTAACTGACTTAACTTCCATTACCGTTTATTATTGAAAAATTGCACTAGTTCTTTATTACAACTTCTTGTAATATTATTCAGATCCATTGTGAATCTCCTTACAAATTCATATCCTTTATCTTTAGAGGTACTGGTAAATCACTCATAAGACACCAGGATTAAAATTTAGGAGCTCTAGCAATTCAGATTAATTGCTACTAGTGATACGTTTAGATGTGTAGTCTTGAATCTGACAGTATGCGTTTAGCTATATCTTAACAAGATACCTTAACTTAATAACATTGTGTTCAACATTTATGATATGTATCCATAACCATCAAGAACCTGGTTATCTACAACATTTCGTCGTGGTATTCCATCAAGTTTGCCGACGAGTGTTTAAACAAGTCAAAGGCTATTACTTGACTAACTATCACACAAGTTGTATACATGTCACATGTAATTTATATAAAATGTGATTACTTATTGTCCAAACAATTCTGACTTATCAAGTCTTTAAGTGTTTCTGACAAGTTAAGTGATTTAGCTTCATGTAACTCATTTACATTTAATTCTGCATTTTATTAGTTTCATCTATATAATCATGGATAACTATCCAACTCATATAATCTCTTGAACTGACTTTCAAGAATTAACAAGTTCAATGAAACTTCATTTGAACACTTGAACAATTTCAACAATATTACACAACAAAATAGTAACCCTTTTTATCTGAATATGGCTACTAGCTTGTCCAATCTCTATAGACAAGTTACTATTCATGTTCCACTTGAATCAATAGTCTATAATCATGGCTTAGTAATCTTAATCAATAGGAATTTCAAGCAATAAATTTTTAACTCCAAAAATTTCTTTATTTATCCCAAAAATACGTGCAAGAAATTCAACTAAAAGTTGTTTACTATACCATGATGAACTATCGATGACATGAACAAAATAGTGTCTAGCAGAGTATTCTCCATGATGTCTCTATGCTCCCACTAGTCCTGTCATCCCTTTTTACTTCATTTAGTTCTTGCAAACATTATGCATAAAACTTTGTTCAATTGACTATCACATATCCAAGAACAATAGAAAGTGAATAACTCAGATACCCGAAGTCTCAGTGCGGTTAGCCTACCCTTTCCAAGTACTTGGGACAATATCTTTTCCAGTGCTCAGTTCCTTGGCACTCAAAAGATTTTCATCCTTGGATTTGACTTCTTTAGTCTTAGGCTTTAGCTACTCCTTAGCTTTAACCTCTGGCTTGGAAACTTGTTTTCCCTTCCATCTCTTTCCTTATCCACTCTCCTTAATCATTCCCTCAGCATTCTGAAGCATCTAATGCAGCCCACTGATCATCTTCTCCATGCATATTGTAATCAATTAAAATTGCTTAAATTCCTTCAATAAGGAATTGAGAATTAATCTGTAGTCATCTCCTGTGTCGCTGGTACAAATTTTGGCTTTGGTCACACCAGAAATGTGTGATGATAACCATACGGTCACACTTGTTTTTTCATTGTGTGTGTGACTAAAGGTCCTGTGACCAAAGGATCCATACGGTCACATTAGATGGTTAGTGGCCGTATCCATTTACAAAGAGTGACCAAAACCATAAAATGTGTGACCATATGCTCTTTAAAATCAAGCGAAAGTGTATTTTGTGTGACTATTGTCCATGCAATGACCACTTTATTTTTATGTCTGTGTGGCTGATTGCAGCTATCACACAACGAGTGTCTTCTTGTGGGCTTTGGTCACATAAAATTATGCCATAAGTGGCCGTAGGTGTTAAGAAGTGTGACCATATGCTGTTTCAAGTGAGGTGAACTTGTATTTTGTGTGACCATTGTGAATACAATGGCCACTTTATTTTTATGTATGTGTGGCTGATCAGCTTCACGTTCGTGTCTCTCAACTTCACGTTCGCGACTCTCAGCAGCAAATTCTGCTTGAAGTACTTTGACTCTCTCATCATCCGATGCTTTGCTTCGAGGAATATTAAAATATTTTCTGATTGTCACTCCGCTTCCCACTTCTCTTGCATATCCCGACTTTTCGGGACCAAATACCTCTGTCAAGGCATCAGTCCCCTCATCAACCATTAAGGTTCCGACTTTGATATTATCCTCGGTGGCTCTCTTCATTAAAGATTCCAATAGGCAATAAGTAATTTGTTTTATGAAAATAAACATGAATATGTAATAAAATTATGTATTAGTATATATCTGTCAAGCATATATATGTCAAAATGCTTACTACTTCATCGGCCTTTGCTTTAGTCCTTTCATCTCGAAATACCCCTTCTTTGTTTTGCATTCCTTTCAACCACAATATACCACGTGGGGGTTCTTAAATCTGCTACAATTACTTTTTATTTGATCTTATAATCATCAAATACACATGTAATGTTAAACCAATTAGTATATATATACAGTACTTAAAAAATAGAAAACAGAAAACAGAAACAAATTATTGTTCAGTAAATGTAGTTAACAGTTTCTTTTTCACATATTTGTATCCACCTCGTCCCATAGTATGCAGATAAATAGACATGGAGCACGCCTCTTTAGATGCATCTGCCTTTTTCTTAATTTCAGAACAAAATGATACTTAATTAACGTTTGCAAACACAATATATAATATGAAAAATATATGTATGGACTTAATTATAATATAACCAAAACCTGGTAAGCTTCTGTGCTCGTATACCATACGAAATCAACCCATTCCTTGGGCTTGACAATTGCACTATACTTGGGTGGGACTTGATTTAGTTTTGAAGGTGTATCTTTGTTGGGTAGTATGTATTTTTCCCTCAATTTCCTTCTGAAGTTCCTTAGATGTGCACCAAGACGATTCATTACTAACTTTCTGTATGTCTCATCAACATCAAAATATCGCTACAAATAAAAAATTAAATACATAAATCTGATTAACAACAATCTTGTTTAATTTTTGAACATTAAGAAATTAAACATAATTGGTTAAAACTAACGGTGATTTCATCCCATAGCTTAGCTCTTGCTTTTGAATCGACCTTCATCCATGACAGAATCTTCAAGCCTATGTGCTCATGAACCATGTCTCCTAAAAAACTTGCAAACACTATCCTGTGTATCAAACGTTAGCTTGAGCTTTAATGCATCAGGTCTGCTGTACCGGTTTCGAAACTTAGATAAGCTTGTATGCCCCTCGGCGGAACTATTTTGATTGGATTTGCATTGATTTTCGGATGATCCATCTCATGTTGATCATCATAATCATCGTACTCCTCTGTTTCATATCCATCATGATCATCTGCCTCGCCATTATTTTCAATAAGAAGTTGATTGTTCATGGTTGCAGTATCCATGATCCTTTAGTTCTTTTGGAGAGAGTTGAAAAAGATTTAAAATGATGAAGATTTGGGAGAAAAGTGTAAAAGCAGATTAATGAATGTTTTTGTAGGCATTAACTGTAATTATCGAAGTTTAAGGAATGTAAATCGTCAAGTCTAATTTAAAATTTTCGCATAAATTTTGGCTCCATGTTTAAAATATTCCAAAAATCTTTCGCTCCAAAATTAATAAGAAAAATATCAGAAATGTTTTATGAAAATAATACAAAAATGCATGAGTTAGCTTAGTGGTAAAGGTGGTGGATGGTGTTGGGCTGGTCACATGTTCGAGTCTAACATGTAACTTCTTTGGCTTTTTTTATTTTGTAAGTGATAATGATATAACTTATATCTTATATTTTGAACGGCTAGAATATCATTAACAACCAAACTTATATAAGCTAAATAACTTATACCTGCAATTTGGGTATAGTTTAAGGACCATTTTTGCAATTTACTCTAATTTGAATTCAAACCAACAAAAATGATCAACCAACATTTGTACATAACCTAAACATATATTGTACTATAAATCAAAACCTTCTTGTAGTAATTACAAGTGTTAGCATTGTATTCTGTACAGAATTGTATTAAAACCATATATTGACATCCCAGGGTTGTATAAAATAGCGATAACAAGCATACCAAATACAAACATTACAACTAAAAATGTATTCATTGCCAAAAAGAAACCCTCAAAGTGATGCATCATCTTACCAATTGTGTTGTTGTCAAGAAAGTCTGAACCTGTTGAAATGCCTTGATACAAGCCTTGGGCGATCGTGCATCAACAACCGTCTAACTTTGGCTGTCGCTTCTGACACCGTCTGCCGACGCCCTGCTGATTTTTTGAAAGCAACATTCAACAGGATCATTGCCTCTTCTACGCTTTGTCCACCTTGTGCTATAGCAGCATTCCAAGGACAAACGTAGCATTAAGCGCTCCCAAACGTGCTGCCCGTTGGAGCCTCACCATTCCTTCAAGCTCATTACCCACATAAAAAATATTTAGTTGTTGATCAAGACAATACAGAAAAATAAATATGTATTTTATGTTCAAGCAAATAAATAAAACAATAGAAAGCATGACAAATAACGTGTACCGATCCATCATTAAACAACAAGTTTATGTTTCCCTTCTCCCTTAGAAGGGACCGCAGTTCAGTTCTGGGCCCCCTAATGTAACAATCCAACTTTTAGCCCAACTAAATATCTGATCATCGAACCAATAATGTAATATTATTACATTATTTTGAATTATAATTTAATTTAAGTTTTCTATATTTAATTAAATTATATAAATATTTAAAGTTATGAATTAATAAAATTATTAAGATAATTAAATAAAAGATATATAAGATACGAAAGTAGTAGTGGGTTAAGTAGCAAACGTAACTAGTTAAAGTATATAAACGGAAATTATAAACATAAAATCAGAACTCTCTCTCTCTCTCTATACTCTCTCTCTAGAATTTTCTCTCTACTCTCTCTCTACATCTCTCTAAGATTTCTTCTAAACCGACCGTCGGATCATCGATTTTAATGTTAGATTCGAATTAGGTTTCGAATCTAGTCTTGGAATTCGACTTTAATCCCTAAATTCGAAGTGAATATTCGAAACTAACATAAGGATTTCGAATCTATTCATAGATTCGAACAAGGACTTCGAATTTAATAGGCTTCGAGTTTGGCTTCGAATTTAGCTTAGGATGTTCGAATTTGTACATAAATTTAAAGCATTGAAATCAATTTTGACTTTAAGTTTGAACCTTACCTCTAACTTGATGATAGCATTCGAATCTAAGCATAAAGTTGAATAGGAATTTAATTTTTGAAACATGATTTGAATTTAAGCATAAATATACTCGAATTTATGATAAGCTTTGAATATAACATATGGTGTTCGAATTTAATGATGATTTATGTTTGAATAAAATTGAACCCCACTCATTAAATTTGAATACTTTGAATAAAACACATAGAGAACACATAAAATGACAAAATAACTAGTTTAATAATTTATAATATATATATATATATATATATATATATATATATATATATATATATATATATATATATATATATATGATAATATATATATATATATATTGAACTTTTGAGAATATTATTAACAAAGAGTACAAATGAAAGAATGAGATTAATGATCATGAAAATCAAGTTATGAGATATTGAGATTAAAAGACCAACGAATGAGCCATGAGCTTATGAATTGAATGAACACTGAATATATATATTATTCAGATAATATAAGAGCTAATAAATATCAGAAATGATATTAATAACAGATTGAGCAACGAGCAAAATGGCGAGCATCTGAAAGTCTGATATAAATCAGATTGTGGTTCTAATCCACTACAGATTGTGAGCAACAGAGCCAGAGCCAGAAAGTAAAAGAGCACAAATAACCAGTAACTGTGAGTTGTAGATTTCACTTTAACTGCATATTATGTGAATTGAGACTTGTTGCATGATTCTGATTTATTTGACATTCTGATCTTGAGCTTATTGATTTATATTATCATAGTATATTTACTATGATTTGTTGAGCTGAGCATTTATTCTACCAGAATCGATTTCATTGATGAGTCATTTGATTGTTAAGCTTAACTCCATCACTATTGCTCAGTGTTGGGTTAATGTTAGGCTTATGATGTGCTGATTTACGTGATGAAAGCACAGAGGGTAGCTAGAGCTGAGCATTCCGATGATATCCATATAGAGCTTTTACTGGTAGCTAGCCCAGTACGTGGCTGATCCCCACTAATGATGCGTGTGTATGGATTTATCATCATCCGAGCATTCCTTATGAAATTGTCTAAAAGTCTCAAGAGCAACAACAGTTTTATAACTGGGAGCTGAGCAAAGTCGCGCATCAAAAGAGCATTAATTGGCCAATGACCCTTCGAGATTGAGCTGTGCATGAGCCTAGTGCAGTGCATATAGAGCTGAGCCGTGCATGAGCCGAGTGCAGTGCATGTGCTTCTGCGTTCATAATTGCATGTTAAATGTGAAATTCTACATTCTCACTAAGCAAATAAGCTTACCTCGTTGTTGCATTATTTTTCAGGTAAAGGCAAAGGATTGGCTGGACCTAGTTCATAGGTCAGGAATTGAAAGAGCTTGAAGTGCATTAGAACCTGTTCCAAGACCTTGGTACTGATTAAAGATAGAGCTTTGGGGTCGGGGCTAGTTTACATTTTGTGCTTTGATGAAATAGTCTAGAAGTTTGTACCTTATACTTAGTTTTTGTCTCTGTTTGTAATTAACTTTTATTCCGCAACTGTTAATTTTATCTTAGTTTCATGATTGATATTGCGTTGCTACTGGGCCTTGACTTGAGACCTTTGAGAAATCAGAGGGTCTGGCAGGATGGTATCAGAGCAATAGTTTGAGTGAATCATTGTATTACGTGTAATACATGATCTCAAACTTGTGCAATGCTATAGTATCAATCATGACAGGATGGCTTGAACTAAGATAGGTTTCAGAGACTAGTAGGACGGGGCATGAAAGGGTACAATATGCTAGACTAATGATCTAAATACTTAGTGATTTATATTTCAGAGCTATGTCAGGAGAAGGTGGACCATCAGGTGGCATGACCCCAGAGCAAGTCCTGGAAATGATGCAACAACTAATAACCCTGAATAATGAGCAACAAAACAAGTTTATGCTAGAGCAAATTGAATCAATAAAGAAAACTGAAAAGAGAAATAAATATAAAAAGAAACAAACTAAACAGTCAAGCGAATCAGATTCAGATAATGAGCACGTCAATAAACGAGCTGTGCAGCCAAAAGGCTGTAGATTTAAAGATTTCAAAGCGAGTGGTGCTATGACGTTTGAAGGCACAGTAGATCCAACACAAGCGTTAGATTGGATAAGTCATACTGAAGAGATCTTCAGTATCTCAGAATGTCTAGACAGCAATAGAGTTAAGTTTGCTACAGCACTGTTTGTTGGAGCTGCTAGAGCCTGGTGGAAAACACAAAGGAGCATCTATGGTGAGGAAGCAATTATGACATTGGACTGGAAGCAGTTCTTGGAGATGTTCAACCCCAAATACTGTCCAACAGACAAACAAGACGAACTCGAGATGCAGTTGATGCAATTGAAACAAGGAACTAATACTGTTGATGAATACGAGCATGAGTTCTCGAGACTTTGCGGCTACTCGTCATATCAAGTAGCAACAGAAGAGCGTAAGATAAACCGATTTAGACTGGGTTTGTATCCAATATATAGAAGACAAATGAGTAGCATAAAATTCAAAACGTATCTCAGTATTGTGGAAGCAGCAAGAATGGTGGAGCGGGAATTCACAGATTCGAGTTGTGAACCCGTTATGATGGCTATAAGTCCTACATGTCCATCTCCACCTAAGAAACAGAAATCCAGTAGATTCTTCGGTTCATCAAAGTCCAGTCAGCAGCAGTCACAAGCATCCTCTACACCTCAGAAGACTAGAGTCTATTCCATACAGTCAGGAGCACAACCGTGTAAACGCTGTAACAAATTTCATAGCGGACGCTGCAACCCTAGAGATGTGACCTGTTACACTTGTAACCGGATTGGACATGGAAGCGATGAGTGCCCAGAAAGAAATGACGTATGCTACAACTGTGGTGAGCGGGGACATTATGCCAAGCGTTGCCCAAATGCACATGTGCTTACTAATCAGGAACAACCAGTTGGCAGAGTAATCCAACAGAGTACTACAATGATACCTACAGCAAAGGCGCGGGCTTTCCATATAACTGCTGAGGATGCCGAGGAGACACCAGAAACGCCAAAAGACCACAATGGTAACTAATAATAAATTTCTTACATGCTAAAATGATTTAATTCCGTTACTATATGAATTTCAATTCCAACATAAGTATTGAGTTAACTGTACAACCCTGTCATCGATAGTGAATAATGCGGATGACATATGGGTTGTATCAGTTGAAGCTACTATACAAATACATTTCCAATCAGAAATTATACCTATAAACAATATAGGTTTTGTAATCCGAATCATGTATGATTCAAAACTCGAGAGAAATTGAAATTTAATCCTAAAACACAAGCTACTTCGTAAATCCTTGTAATCTGAATGATTACAGCGTGTCTTATATTGAGACAGAGGTAGAAGTTGCTGATCCAATAAAATGAGAAGAGTAATTGAATCAAGTGATTAAGCACTCAATGACAACTTGAGTGAGAATCAAAGAAGTCAGAGGCACAAAGCGAGAGTGATAAAGAAATAGATTGAGATCTTTGTGAAATCAAGCGATTGATCATAAACGACCAATGAAATGCCGTATATGCCAAATAAATGTAAGAATGGATTCTCATTATGTCGACGCGAGACTAGTGAGATATCTAAAATGGAATTCCTATTCCATCTAACTGCACATAAAATAAAGCTTCCGTTAAAAGAATAAAGTGATTTCAAATACAGAAATTCACCAATGAAGATTCAAACCTAAGTCTATACATATAATTAAACAGAACCAAAGATTATTGTTTTCTCGAAGCCTCTTGACCGAATTGCACAGTGAACTAATAGAGGAAGGCGATGACGATAAAGTAGAAGATGAGCTAAATGGTCGTGGAGACGGTTTTGGAACTCTAGTAACTCGAGACTTTACTTCAACAACAGAATCTGCTATCATGTCTAACGAATCACACTGAAAAAGCTTAAGTAAACTGTCGATTTCTATCAACTTGTTCCTTAGAATTTGATTTTGTATCGCATTTGTTTTCGATGTCGTTAAATGTTCCTATTCGCTGCAAGATTTGAAAGTGTATGATCACTTCAAGTTCTTGATCATATTCGACTTGCCTGAAATATCTCTTAACTGCTGAAACCGTTGCGAAGAAGATGTGATCGATTATAACTTCTGTTTTGTTCGGCAAGCTTTAAACGCAACATTTCAAACGTTTTGTCTCAAATCATTTTCGGCTTCTAACACTCCATCTTCTTGGAAGATTTTTGCTTCTCGAGAGAATGCTTATGTAAAGGATTTGGCGTATAAAGCAGTGCAATTGGAGACCAAGATAGATAAGGTGGAGTCATTACACGAAGAGTTGACTCCGATTGTTGCGCCGGAGGATATATTTCATTTGTTTGATAGAGCGAAGAAAATTATAAGTCTTCATAACAAGACAACATAAATCAGAAATCAGTTAAGCGATTGATGATTGAAACATCATCAATAAAAGAAACATAAAGTACAGATATCAGACTCCCGAAAAGCTCTATAGTTAATTCAAGAGCAAATGAAAAAGAGATATGAACCCACTAATATATAGAGATGTTAGCTGAATTGAATGAGATATAAAGTTAAATCTCAAAAAAATCCATAAAGTGAATATATAAATGAAAATTTTGCAATAATACAGATGAGAGATTTAAAAGGCCATAACTGGCTCAAAAATCGAATGAAAGAGATATATGAGCCAACTCATGTACTGAGTTGTTATCTGAACTGATTAAGGCATAAAGCTCATATATTAAGAGTATGAATAATAAGTTAGAATTCCTAAAATGATCAAGCAGTGAAATAATGAATCAAATATGAAACTCCGAATAGAAACTTGAGTTTCTTGTGATTGTGAATTTCAAAGAGACAAAAAGATATGAAATACAGATGGTGCTCGTTCAGTGGAAACACCACAAAGGTTCGCATCAGTTTTGGGAATCAAGAGATATCGAAAAAGCTATCTACCCAAGTCTGTTCGAACATAGCTAACTTCGGGGACGAAGTTTGTGCGTGGTGGAGCCCATTCTGTAACAACCCAACTTTTAGCCCAACTAAATATCTGATCATCGAACCAATAATGTAATATTATTACATTATTTTGAATTATAATTTAATTTAAGTTTTCTATATTTAATTAAATTATATAAATATTTAAAGTTATGAATTAATAAAATTATTAAGATAATTAAATAAAAGATATATAAGATACGAAAGTAGTAGTGGGTTAAGTAGCAAACGTAACAAGTTAATGTATATAAACGGAAATTATAAACATAAAATCAGATCTCTCTCTCTATACTCTCTCTCTAGAATTTTCTCTCTACTCTCTCTCTACATCTCTCTAAGATTTCTTCTAAACCGACCGTCGGATCATCAAGATTTATATGTTATCTGGAAGATTGCGAAGAGTACTACAAGATTATGCATTTGCATGATTGATTAACACACGAAATTGAGGTAAGAATTTACATATTAAGCTTTTATGTTTTCGATTTTTAAGAGACAAACTCGAATTTACTATTTTTATGAGATTTAAGCTAGTTTAACTTGAGATTTAACTAGAAAGAGTATAATATAAGCAAATCTAGGAATAATACTTAGAATATATGTGATTTTAGACCTAAAACGAGTGTTTTAAAGATATAAAAGATGAACAAACTCGAGAAAACAAGAACAAACTCGATTTTAATGTTAGATTCGAATTAGGTTTCGAATCTAGTCTTGGAATTCGACTTTAATCCCTAAATTCGAAGTGAATATTCGAAACTAACATAAGGATTTCGAATCTATTCATAGATTCGAACAAGGACTTTGAATTTAATAGGCTTCGAGTTTGGCTTCGAATTTAGCTTAGGATGTTCGAATTTGTACACAAATTTGAAGCATTGAAATCAATTTTGACTTTAAGTTTGAACCTTACCTCTAATTTGATGATAGCATTCGAATCTAAGCATAAAGTTGAATAGGAATTTAATTTTTGAAACATGATTTGAATTTAAGCATAAATATACTCGAATTTATGATAAGCTTCGAATATAACATATGGTGTTCGAATTTAATGATGATTTATGTTTGAATAAAATTGAACCCCACTCATTAAATTTGAATACTTTGAATAAAACACATAGAGAACACATAAAATGACAAAATAACTAGTTTAATAATTTATAATATATATATATATATATATATATATATATTGAACTTTTGAGAATATTATTAACAAAGAGTACAAATGAAAGAATGAGATTAATGATCATGAAAATCAAGTTATGAGATATTGAGATTAAAAGACCAACGAATGAACCATGAGCTTATGAATTGAATGACCACTGAATATATATATTATTCAGATAATATAAGAGCTAATAAATATCAGAAGTGATATTAATAACAGATTGAGCAACGAGCAAAATGGCGAGCATCTGAAAGTCTGATATAAATCAGATTGTGGTTCTAATCCACTACAGATTGTGAGCAACAGAGCCAGAGCCAGAAAGTAAAAGAGCACAAATAACCAGTAACTGTGAGTTGTAGATTTCACTTTAACTGCATATTATGTGAATTGAGACTTTTGTTGCATGATTCTGATTTATTTGACATTCTGATCTTGAGCTTATTGATTTATATTATCATAGTATATTTACTATGATTTGTTGAGCTGAGCATTTATTCTACCAGAATCTATTTCATTGATGAGTCATTTGATTGTTAAGCTTAACTCCATCACTATTGCTCAGTGTTGGGTTAATGTTAGGCTTATGATGTGCTGATTTACGTGATGAAAGCACAGAGGGTAGCTAGAGCTGAGCATTCCGATGATATCCATATAGAGCATTTACTGGTAGCTAGCCCAGTACGTGGCTGATCCCCACTAATGATGCGTGTGTATGGATTTATCATCATCCGAGCATTCCTTATGAAATTGTCTAAAAGTCTCAAGAGCAACAACAGTTTTATAACTGGGAGCTGAGCAAAGTCGCGCATCAAAAGAGCATTAATTGGCCAATGACCCTTCGAGATTGAGCTATGCATGAGCCTAGTGCAGTGCATATAGAGCTGAGCCGTGCATGAGCCGAGTGCAGTGCATGTGCTTCTGCATTCATAATTGCATGTTAAATGTGAAATTCTACATTCTCACTAAGCAAATAAGCTTACCTCGTTGTTGCATTATTTTTCAGGTAAAGGCAAAGGATTGGCTGGACCTAGTTCATAGGTCAGGAATTGAAAGAGCTTGAAGTGCATTAGAACCTGTTCCAAGACCTTGGTACTGATTAAAGATAGAGCTTTGGGGTCGGGGCTAGTTTACATTTTGTGCTTTGATGAAATAGTCTAGAAGTTTGTACCTTATACTTAGTTTTTGTCTCTGTTTGTAATTAACTTTTATTCCGCAACTGTTAATTTTATCTTAGTTTCATGATTGATATTGCGTTGCTACTGGACCTTGACTTGAGACCTTTGAGAAATCAGAGGGTCTCACACCTAAACCCTAATCGAAGGATGGAATCAACTTCCATTATCTGATAAACCACATCAGGATCTCCTTCTCGTTTGAAGGTTTTGCAACTGTAATGAATGCAGACATAAAAGCTTAAAACAACGTTATCTTAAATAGGCAAATACATTATTAACAACTGTAATTTCTTAATAAAACATACTCTTAAATAGGAAAATACATTATTATCAACTGTAATTTGTTAATACGTCATGTTCATTCAGAAAATCTAAAATCTAAGCCCTAATAAATGGGCTACGGTTCATTAACCTTAATCTATCTCTTAAATAGGCAAATACATCATTATCTTAGTTGAATCGATAGTATATGCTAGGGTTAGGAAACTTACATTGTCTTGCTTTTAAAAAGTTCAGAGGCACTTGATTCCCCCAAAAACCCCAATATCCTCGCTATTACTTCGTCTGGATCCTCCATAATCGATAATCTGATTTACGTAGTTGCTTGGCAAGAGTTTGAAATGATGATTTGCAGAAGATCGTATCTTCTGTGATTATATGGTAATGCTCTGTTTGGACGTTGGGAAAGATGATTGGCCGGAATTGGAAAAGGGCGTTGGATGTAAGCGTCGTGGTCATTACAAGCCGCCATTTTCATACTTCTACTGAAATGACGTAAATGCCCTTAAAATAACATACATCCTATTGTATTCGTAAGGGTACTTTTGTCAATAACAAAAGGTTTTTTTTCGAAATGGAATTGAATTGATTATAACCTAAGTTTTATAAAATTACTTCATTAATGTTAACCTTAGTTTTATTATTAATGGAATGGAATGGAATTGAATTGATTATATATAAACTAAGTTTATAAAACTTGATTAATTTTAACCTAAGTTTTATTATTCATGGGATGGAATGGAATTGATTATATATAACCTAAGTTTATAAACTTACTTGATTAATTTTAACCTAAGTTTTATTATTCACTTGAGTTAAATTGAGAAATTCTGTTTTTGTAAATCTTGAACTGTTAGTTCAATTTCTCAAGCTGTTAGTGCATTTTCTCAAGCCGTTAAGTGTTTTATAACCTAAGTTTATAAAATTACTTCATTAATTTTAACCTTAGTTTTATTATTCATGGAATGGAATGGAATTGAATTGATTATATATAACCTAAGTTTATAAACTTACTTGATTAATTTTAACCTAAGTTTTATTATTCACTTGAGTTAAATTGAGAAATTCTGTTTTTGCAAATCTCGAACTGTTAGTTCAATTTCTTAATTTGTTAGTGCATTTTCTCAAGCTGTTAAGTGTTTTATAACCTAAGTTTATAAAATTACTTGATTAATTTTAACCTAAGTTTTATTATTCATGAAATGGAATGGAATTGAATTAATAATATATAACCTAGGTTTTATAAAATTACTTGAAAATTTTAACAAAAGTTTTATTATTCATGGAATGGAATGGAATTGAATTGATTATATATAACCTAAGTTTTATAAAATTACTTGATTAATTTTAACCTAAGTTTAATAAAATTACTTGATCAATTTCAACCGCGGGACAAACTCTTCTCATTCAATTCAAACTACCAGAATCACAGTTTCAAATCCAGAGCCCTAAATCGCACTTCCATTTTCACTTGAAACCCTAGTTCTTGAATTCACGATTGCATTGATGGTGGAATTAAAGATTGTCAAGGAGCACAACTGTCTGCCCTACATTTTGAAACATGCTGAGTTGGACGATTTCCACGAGATGATGGACTTTTTGAGATGTACAAACATCTATTATGCTTTGATGTTGAATCCTACAATTTACATTCCTCAACTGGAGGAATTTTGGAGTCATGCTCGTACTCGAACTGTTGATGGAATCCCTTCCATTGACTCTATTGTTGATGACCAACCGATCATCATCACTGAGGAATCCATTCATGGGCACTTACAACTGCAAGATGCCGAAGGTATTAATGATTTCAACTCTACTACCATATTTGAAGGACTTGCATGTTTAGGGTATGAGGGCACATTGGACAAACTTACTTTTTACAAACAGTTTTTTGGTTCCTAATGAAAATACCTCATCCATATCCTTCAACAATGCCTAAGCCCTAAACGAACTGGTTGGTGAAAATTTTCTTCAAACATTGCTACTGCTTTGATTTGTTTATCCCTAGTCAACAGTTCAATTTTTCTGGTATGATTTTTCAAGGGATGTTAAGTAATCTGAATCCCAAACATGGGAAATTTTTTATGTATCCTAGGTTTTTGGCTCACATTTTTGCAAATCATTTTGAAAATTGCAAACACACACGAGGGTACATGTTTCTCATTGTCACACATGGCAATCTGTCAAAAGATTTTTGAAACACAATGACAAATTTTCAGGCACTAACACCCCATTGACTCAAGCAATGATGACTGTTATTACAGGAAACAGGGGAGACGTTCCTAAGCATGAACAGCCCCACCTTAATGCTCAACCAACAAGATCCCAAACCCCTCCCCATGATACAAATAAATCACTCTCTGCTCCTTCTGATCAAGCTACTCCATCACCCACTGCACTCAAAATATTTTCAAGGAAAAAGAAAAGAAGTGGTGATGCTCCTTCCATCCCACCTCTCACCCAAATGCCTGAAAGCCCTACACAGGATCATCCTCTTGTGCAGAATATCCAAAGGGAAACAAATGAGGACACTCCCAACCTCAACAAGGAGGTCATCAACCCACCAGAGGTTGATCATATGGTATCTGTGGCTAGCACTACTGATACTCCTACAAGAGGGATTCAGGATAGTGACAACATCCTTAAGACCACTACCATGGCAACAGAGGATGTTCATACATCTTCTGGAAGTCCCCAGAACCAAGAACAGAGTGGCCCAGATTTTTCTCCTAGGAGAATACATTCTGGTAATACTGCCAGTGATATTCCAAAGCTGCCAACAACACTTGAGGACATTGAGGCTAGTCTGCAACTACAGGCATTGACGAATCCTACTCTTGTACCTATTATTGCTGCCTTTGATCACTACAAGGCTATCATTGAAGCTCAAGGAAAACAGATTGTAAGCATGCAGCAAGTCATAGTTGCACAACAATAGCAAATTGTCATGATAAAGCAAGCCTTGAGAGTTGCTGGTGAGAGCCTACTCAGACATGATGCTACACTTGCAGCATTGGTAGCAAAAGTCTTTCCTCCCTCTGAACGACCTGATGCATCCAAAAAGAGGGAGAATCAAACACCACCAGCAGCTCCACAGCCAACAGCTTCACAAAATCAGCCAACAGCTGCAGAAATTCCTCAACTTGTTACCAGTGAAACTGCAGCTGCTGAGCCAAAAGTTACTCAGAATTCAAGACCTAAGCCTGGCACAATGTTTATACAAAAAGGAAGAGTCACGGAAGCTCAATCCTCTCAGCCAAAGGTTTCTGGTAAAGGAAAATGGGTTTTGGTGGAAAGCCCTAAGAAGAAGAAAGATCCAAGAGAAATACAAGTGAGAGCTGATGCTGAACTTGCAAGAAAATTGCATGCAGAAGAGGAAAGGTTACTAGAAAAGAAAAGAGTAATGACTAAAAATCCAGCACAACGAGTGCTCATGAACTTGGAAGAAGATGATGTTGCATAAGTGATCTTCTTGAATAAATGAAGAGTGAAGCTCAACCGAGTAAGAAAGAGAGCACAAATAAAAGAAAAAGGTCTTCCCAATCTTCAAAGGCCGAGCACAGAAGATTCTTTATTAATTGGCATTCAAACTCTGGAATGTCCAAGAAGGTTGTTTCAAATTGGACCACAGAGGAACTACAGAAGAGGTATGATGTAGAGGTCAAGAAATATGAAGTTGTGAGAAAGGATCAGAATGATGCTGAAATTGATCCAATGGTGATTGAGAGGACTAATGAGGGTACTGCTGAAGAAGGAGAAGAAATCACTGAGGCAAAATTTAACAAAATGATGGAGGTTGTCAAGGAAGTGACTTATAAGTCATTAATGGATATGAGAATGAATCTGAGAGAGATTTTGAAAGAGGTGCTTAAAAAGCCAAAAATAATCTTTTGGAAATTTCAACCTACTGATGCACAGATGATAATGTATCATTTTGTGGTAAAAAGAGAAAAGGGTGCTGATGAAGTTTATACGATTGTATTTCAAATATTTTCAAAGATGACAAGAGAATATTTGACTGACATGTGCAAGTCAAACTACTCAAACTCTCAATTGTACAGTGTTATTGAGTTGATGAAAGCCCTTGCATGTGTTTTGGAACCAGATGTTTTGAAGCAATGGCTGAATGTTGAACATAATATCAAAATCTTACACGTTGATGTGTATGAGAATTCCATGACGTACAGACTCAAGCTAGAATATAGAAAAACTCAGTATTTTGCTTTCAAATTTTTGAATCACTCAAAGGAGAAACTACAAAGGATGAGAGATGCAAAGGTTAAAGGAGCTGATCTTGATCTGGCAAAGAAACTTGCTCATGATATTGTAAGAAAGCTTGCAAGATTATAGTTTTGAAGATAAGAAGACTAGCTATATTCATTGTAATATATTAGCCTTGTAAATTACCTTTTAATTAATTAATTTATGGAATGATTATCTGTACATATCTTAATTTCTATGTGACTTCGACATTTTATTTTATAGTGCAGTAATTATTGTAATGGAATACGATTTAGTCACACAAACAATTATGTGCCCATATAGTATCTGCTTTTGGCTACACTGAAATCGTGTGTGACAAACTCGAGTTCATGATTTAGTCACGTAACAAATTACTTCATGTGACCACATAGTGGAATATGATTTAGTCACACAATAAAATTACTTCATGTGACCATATAGTGGCATATGATTTGGTCACCCCAAAAATTATTCAAGTGACCATATAGTGGCATATGATTTAGTCACACAAAATGACATTCAATATGACTAATACGTATTAGATTTTGATACTCTATCACACACTACACTTTAGACACACATACTAACTTATGTGACCATATAATATCTGCTTTTGGTTACACTGAAACCAGGTGTATATGAATTTATATCCTAAGTGTATATAAATTTATATTCTAAGTGTATATGAATTATTTATATCCTAAAAGAAAAAAAAAACTGCCACATTCAGGATTCGAACGCAGGTCCACTTTTAGCCACAGTAATGTTTTAGACAACTCAACCACTAATTAAGCGGTTCTTTCACTAAACCTAAATAAGGCGGTTCTTTACTAAACCCTAATTATTTATAAAAAACAACACTAATCAAATCTTCAACCACTCAACAAGAAGTCAACTAAACCCAAATGGATGAGTCTTAGATTGGATTACAAAGGCTGAACAAAGGTTATAGAGATGGAGTAACAACATTTATTGATTATGCAATAGACAAATTGAAGAAGACGAATAACATCGGCCCAGAAGGTAATAAAAAACAACTTCAAATGCCATGTCCATGTACCAATTGTTTAAACCATTTAATGCATAATGTGGAGGAAGTGGAATTCCATTTATTCTGTAATGGCATTGATCAAAACTACACAAAGTGGACTAAACATGAAGAAAAGGATGAGCCGTTCTTAACTGCCGAACATCACAGTGGTACAACAGATTATGTTGACACAGAGATGGTTTTTGATTCAGAAAATCCAATTGATGGCCCAGAAACAGTGGAAATGGTTAATGCTGCAAAAGATAATTTTGATGATGAGGATCCGTGTGAAATCTAGTTTCTACGAATTCAATCAACAATATGCAATTAATAAGAACAATAAATGTAATCAATACTGACCGAATGATTTGATTGATACTCTTGATGATTACAAAATGATTTCTGGAATATTCTTGTACAGAGCAGCTTTCTCTAAATCAAATGCGTTCAAAATGATATCTAACAGATCTGACAAAATCTCCTATTTTGAAAGTCAACATGACTATTTATACACATTTACAAACTATAAGGAAATTACATATTAAGTCCCTAGACTTTGATATTTCATCAACTAAAACATATTCCAACAATCTCCCCCTTTGATGAAAGTAGCAAAGTCTTCAAGTTGACAAGCCAAGCTTCTGTTCAAATCTTCTAATACTTTTCCGATCAGACAGTCTCCATTCAATTTTAGAAATAAACTCGACCATGAGTTTTCGATCGTTAACTGATAAAGCTCCTTTCTTTGTCTTTCTCTTTCGATCTGCCGCCAGTTTGCCTTTCAGACCATTCAACACCTTAATCAACGTTCCATCAGAAAACTTGTTCAATTCAACACTTCTCATAGCTCTCAATCTTTTATTTCTATCTTTGTACATGACAGCTGGATGCTTCACCATTATAACTTGAAACTCTTTAAGCTCACCAGCAAATTTAATATATCTGTGAGGTGCAGTCATGTTTATCTTCCTCATGCCTCTCTCAACTCCAATCTGTAGATCTTGCACTGACATTAATACCAGTTTGGTATGCATGAAATGAAACAATGTCTTCAGCGCAAATCTACAATATTCATTCCTTTTATTCCTGCACAGTTCGTCAAAAAGATCTTCAATATCGACTAAGTGCATGTTGAACATGTCAGCTTCAGTGAATCCATAAGTATTTCCATCTGATCTTGTGACTGTGAATTTCGGATAGAAAACCTTAACAAATCTTTCTTTTTCAATCTTCACAAGATCAACAATTCTGAATTCACTTTTAACTTTCTCAATCTCCTGTGTTTTGTTTCTCAGAAAGCTGGCATAGTTAACCAGATTGGGCATGTTAGGCTCTAGTACTTTAAATAACTTGTGGAATGAACAAGGAGCTTGCTTTTTGCAAAAGATCCGTTTCTCCAGAATATCTTCAATATACGGCATCTTGTTCCTTTTTCTGATAAATTCAGCAGATCTGTTCTCTGGAAGTTTGTGAAATGTAGTTTCTACCAATTCAATCAACACAATGCAATTAATAAGAACAATAAATGTAATCAATACTAACCGAATGATTTGATTTAAGAACTTGATGATTACAAAATGATGAACTGACTTCGTACAGTGCTGCTCTTCTAAAATTAATGCGTACAAAAATGAATTCTGACAGATCTCCCCAATTCTAGAAAGTCAAAATGACTATTTATACAAAATTACAAACTATAAGGAAATTACACATTAAGTCCCTAGACTTTGATATTTCATCAATTAAAACATATTCCAACAATCTCCCCCTTTGATGAAAGTAACAAAGTCTTCAAGTTGACAAGCCCAGCTTCTGTTCAAATCTTCTAATACTTTTCCGATCTGACAGCCTCCATTCAATTTTAGAAATAAAATCTACCATGAGTTTTCGATCGTTAACTGATAAAGCTCCTTTCTTAGTCTTCCTCTTTTGATCTGCTGCCAGCTTGCCTTTCAGACCATTCATTACTTTAATCAACGTTCCATCAGAAAACTTATTCAGTTCAACACTTCTCATAGCTCTCAATCTTTTACTTCTATCTTTGTACATGACAGCTGGATGCTTCACCATTATAACTTGAAACTCTTTAAGTTCACCAGCAAATTTAATATCTCTGTGAGGCGCAGTCATGTTTATCTTCCTCATGCCTCTCTCAACTCCAATCTGTAGATCTTGCACTGACATTAATACCAGTTTGGTATGCATAAAATGAAACAATGTCTTCAGCGCAAATCTACAATGTTCATTCCTTTTATTTCTGCACAGTTCGTCAAAAAGATCTTCAATATCGACCAAGTGCATGTTGAACATTTCAGCTTCTGTGAATACATATGTGTTTCCATCAGACCTGGTTACAGTAAACTTCGGATAAAAAATCTTAACAAATCTTTCCTTTTCAATCATCACCAGATCTACTATCCTGAAGTCACTCTTCACCTTCTCAACCTCTTGAGTCTTGTTTCTCAGAAAGCTGGCATAGTTAACCAGATTGGGCATGTTAGGCTCTGGTACTTTAAACAACTTGTGGAATGAACAGGGAGCTTGCTTTTTGCAAAAGATCCGTTTCTCCAGAATATCTTCAATATACGGCATCTTGTTTCTTTTTCTGATAAACTCAGCAGATCTGTTCTCTGGAAGTTCAAACTTTTTCCTCTTCTTCTTGCTTATCTCATCCTGATTCAACAAAGTTAGCATATCTTGAATTTCCCTCTGGACCACTTGTTGTGCTTGAAATCTAAGTCTGTGTTGTTTCTCAGATTCGTCAGCTAGCACATACTCGTTAAAAAATCTATCCATAACTTCAACTTCATTCAACACAACCGTTTCTTGAGCCATACTGCTCTCAACATGAAATTCACCAAACTCTTCTTTAACTTGTACAACAACCTCAGGCTTTTCAACCGTTGGTGTTGATTCAACATCTTTCATAATTTCCTCGACTAACACTTCCTCCTCTTCGATTCTTTCAGATCTAAAATCTACATCCGTCAAAGTTATTATGTCATCATCTTCAGAAACTTCTATATACTCTTCTCTCTCTTCTCCTGTCCCTTGAATACTCAAATCTTGATTTTTCTCTTGATTGTCTTCATCTGAATCAATATATTCGACAAAGTGATAGATATCAGACTGAGTGTTCAAAGGAACTGGAACATCTTCATAAAGAATCAATCCCAGCTCTCTCTGTTCACCAGCTGATTCTTTAGAGCCCCCAGCTTCTTTCTCCTGAGCTTCCGACTCCTTTTCCGGATACGTTAGCATTAATACTCCAGGCGTCGGTTCATCAAGCTTTCTCCTCTTCTCCCCCTCATGAGGAGCATCATCGGAGTCATCGTCATGCTCATCATGTTTCCTCTTTGATGAGGAAGCTTGAGCCTTGCAGGATTCTTCTACTGCAGATACTCTTTCTGAAAGATTCCCCAACGCAGTTACCACTGTGTTTTCTAGACTGATCATACGCTCTCGCATCTCATCAAACTGCTCAAAAACAAAATCCTTCAACTCTTCTTTCAACTCTTCTATGGCTTGCTTTGATTCAGATTGCTTGACAGACTCCTCTGCAACATCTTTTCCCTTTAAAAATTTCTGAATATTCGTCATCTGAGCCATTACTTCCGCTAACTGATTAGTAACATGCAAATTGACACCAGATACAGCTGCATTCAGTGCACTTGTCAAAGTTGACTATGTAACAAAAGGGGATAAACTCACCACTGGGTCACTTAGACTTCCAGTTGACACAACAGTCGAACTTGTAAAAAGAACTTCTGTGTGGCCAGTGCTCAGAGTTGGTATTGACGTTTCTCTGACTGGACTTCCACCCTCTTCAAGTGACGGAGCAACAAATGCTTCCGTTACTAAGGGTGTTCCGGTGGGAACACTAAGTTCAGCCACACTTACTTCAACGAATGAAGTCGACTCAAGTGTCCTAAAGTGTATAGGATCTAGACCTTGTGATTCAAATGAAAGCGTACACACGGGCAGTTGTGCACTTGTTTCAATATCCATCAAGTCCAATTGACTTTCGGATAGATCGTGTGTTTCATCCCGGTGATCAAATGAAACAATCTCCTGTTGAGAGGAGATTGAGTGGATAGGAGGGTGTGCAGTCGTCAGTGGGATACTGACTTGTTCAATGCTAACTCTCATAGGAGAGCTAACAGCAGATGTAGCTATGTCCCGGCTTTCTGGGCTTAGGACCTCCCTCACACTCTGTTCAGCTATTTGTACTATATCGATCATCAAACCTCCTCCCTCATGATGATCACCTCCATCATCATCATTATCATCATCATCATCAGCTCCTTCTCCCTCTTCTTCTTGAATATCAGATAAAGTCCTCTCAGAATCTGACTTTGTTGTTTCTTCCTCACCACCCCTCACACTTCCTACTCCCTCACTCACAGACTGGGCAACCTGAACTTCAGCCCCTTGCTGAGGTTCCTCAATCCTTAAAGCTCCTGGGCTAAGAGAACCCGGTTCTTGGGTCTCTATAGGAGCATGATCTATTCTGTACAATCTCACATTTTCACTTTCTTGATCTGCATACTTCAGCAAATATTCAGGAATTGGCATGATGTTTGCATTTGGAGAGTCTGGCACTTCATGTAGACTCATCATAACATAGTCTGGGCATCGCTGAGAGTTGGCTCGCTTTGGAATATTTTCATTTGCCCTTAAGATCCCTCGAATAAGAATCTGTATAAATCTCTGAAGTGGCACAAATTTCCTTGCTCTATTTGTTGTTTTTGCAAGCACAACCTCCTTTAGATCCTCCCATATGCACTGAGCAAAGTCATAATGTTTATTGAATGCTATCCCAAGAAAGATTCTCAAGCAGTGAATGCTGCATCTGTCAATCCCTGTATGCTTAGATGTCATACACCTATTGATGATCCCAAATAACGTATACCATTCGCCATTCAATCCATTTCTGTGAAACTTGGAGCTCTTTGGTAGTGGTTTTGAGTATCCCAAGCAGATCAAGTCATGTACCAGCTCTTCATCAGAAACAAAGTCTTCAAAATCTGCCAACTCAGGAAAATTCACAGTATCTATACGTCTTGGAAGAAATAGGTTATGACGCAGTCTTGCTAGGGTGATTTTCGTTTTGAACTGGTCAATCGTCACTTTGAAGTGGTGATTTCCGTCCGCGGGAACAAATTTGACAGTGTGCCAAAATTGTTGTAAATATACTTGAGGAATAGACGGTTTGTATTGTAATAGATACCCTAGTGGATGGCCTTTCAAAATGTCCACTATGATAGGATGGCTTACTTTGATGACTTTGGTATCAAGACGATGATTATTGTCACGAAAAGGAAGGCAATGTTTTGGTATGACAAGTTGATTATCAGGAATAATTTGGGTTTGTGAAGAACGGGCTACAGAGGTTGATCTGACTGGAGTAGAGACGAGGGTATGATTTGATGATGATTGTGCATCAGAGGAATTAGAATTTTGGGATTGTACAGGAGATGCCATTTGAATACCTGTAAAAATAAAGTTCATGTTAGGTTTATCAAGTACACAAAGCACAACCTTCAAAATGTAGAAAAACTTGTAACATTTTATCAGAATTTGCAAAAACTTGTGATTTTCTGTTTAAAGCATCGGGATTCCTGACAATAATTGAAAATTATTGAGAGAATTCCAAAGTCAATCGTTTAGAGACCAATGTTAGAAAAACACAAATTTATAACACTTTCTTAAAAAAAATGTGACATTTTTTCTTAAAACTTTAAAATTCTACACTTAGAAAAAGTTTCTGATGAATCTCGAATGAACCTATACAATTCTCGAATGACACTGTAACAATCTCGGGTGACACATTATACAACTCGAATAGGTCTACACCCAACTCGAATGATGAGTCTATAAAACTCGAATAATACTCTGTAAAACTCAAATGAAGAGTCTATGAAACTCGAATAATACTCTGTAAAACATGAATGAAGTTTGACTCAACTCGAATGAGTCTTGAAGTTTCTCGAATGAAGTAACATGAAACTCGATTAAGTCACTACAAAACTCGAATGTTATATACATGAAACTCGAATGTAACATGTATTAAACTCGAACGGAAAATGGGACCCAACTCGAATGACTAAGTCATTTTCTCGATTAGATCATAGTCCCAACTCGAATATGCTTGAAACACTGATGTTCTGAAAATTTTCTGTGTTACACACTTGTCAACTCGCATGAAAAATAAATGTTTCTCGAATGTAATGTGTAAGAAACTCGAATAACTCTGAATTCTATATGAATCAACTCGAATAAGTCATTATGAAACTCGAATAACTCATTGATGCAACTCGAATGACTCACTTATGCAACTCGAATGTCTTTCTGGTGCAACTCGAATGACTCTTGACATACAACTCGAATGACTCACTGATGCTTTATTCGAGAAAGTTCTTTTTATTTTTCTACAAGTCTAAAACACACTGAATTTATGAATTTAAATTTAAGAAGCATTTTCAGTGTTTTAACACTTGTACCCCCTTCGAAAATGTATTTTAAACATATTTGTTTTACTGAACCTTGAACAAAAACAACTTTAAAGTTGTTAAAAATTCACATTTCAGTTTATTCAAGAACCCGAACTGTTTTATTGGAAAATCGATGATTGTGTGTGTGTGAAGTAAAAATGACTTATGAAACTTCAGATTCATAGTCATATTACCATTATGAACAACATCACACACTTAATTTCAGTTTCATGTACCAATCAAACTATTTGCCATTAACGGCCAAGAACTCAAAAAAATAAAAATACGAACACATATTCACATTTGAACAAATACACTGAAAATATGCACAAACAAACTGAAATAATAAAGAAAAATAAAATTTTACTCACAATTTTGATGAAATAAAACCGTCGGTTGTGGGTTTTTGAGTTTCTTTGGAATGAAGAAAGCTTGTGGAAGAAGATGATGTAATTTCCGGAAAAAGAAATTTGAATTTGAAATTTCAAATTTATATTGAAATTTTACCCGGCCCATATCAAATTTTTTCAAATTTGATAAGTTCGGCCCATCAACTACATCTCATAAGCCCACATACCAATTATTTCAATCAAAAAATTGTGACTAAAAAAAATTTGAATTTTAAAAAAAATTAACAGCACACCAAAACAAAATTTAACAAAAAAAAATCACATTAAGAGAGAAAAAAAAATTTTGTACATAAAACAACACAAAAAAAATTGAAATCACATAAAAATAAAAAATTTTAACAAAAAAAAAAACTTTTGCTCCCCCTTGAATTTCTGAATGTTGCTCCCCCTCAACTTACGATTTCATTTTTGTAAATCTGCTCCCCCTACAAAATAACAGATAATTTTTATCAGATTTATGCAAAATCAGATAAATTGGTTTTCTGCTCCCCCTGCACATGACATTCCAGATCTCGTTAAATTCTTAAGTATATAAACTTTTTATGAATCCTGAATTTAACATCAGATAAAAATCACTTAAAAAAATGAAAATTTTAAAATTAAAATTTTGAAACTACTGAATTATTAAATCTTAACGATTCAACATACCCAATTTGTATACCAAAAAATTAAACCGTTTTTCATCTAACGCTTTGGTAAACAAATCAGCTAGTTGATATTCAGTAGGTACAAAATATAATTCTATATTTCCATTTTCTACATGATCTTTAATGAAATGATACCGAATGTCGATGTGTTTCGTTTTAGAATGTTGCACCGGATTTGATGCAATAGCGATTGCACTCTGAGAATCACAGTATATTGGAATCTTCTTTGGTGTAAACCCGTAGTCACGTAGTTGGCTTTTCATCCACAACACTTGTGAACAGCAAGAAGATACAACCACGTACTCTGATTCAGCTGTTGACAATGAAACACAGTGTTGTTTCTTGGATGACCAACATACGGGTTTATCACCTAAGAATTGTACTGCTCCTGACGTACTTTTTCTGTCCATCTTATCACCTGCGTGATCAGCGTCAGAAAAAGCAGTCAGATGAAATGAAGACTCCCTAGGGTACCACAAACCAAGATTTGGTGTACCTTTGAGATATCTTAAAATTCGTTTTGCAGCAGTTAAGTGTGATTCTTTTGGATTTGCCTGATATCTAGCACAAACACATGTAGCAAACATAATATCTGGTCTACTGGTTGTTAAATACATTAATGACCCAATTATACCTCGATAATGGGTTACATCTACAGGTTTCCCTGAGATGTCCGCATCGAGTTTTGATTTTGAATCCGGAGCCATGGGAGTTTTCATAGGAGTACTATTGACCATGTTAAATTTCTTTAACATGTCTTGGATATATTTTGACTGATTGATAAAAATACCATCAGTCAATTGTTTTACTTGTAAACCTAAGAAAAAATTAATTTCCCCCATCATGCTCATTTCAAATTTCTGGGACATTAAAAACGCGAATTTCTTACAAAATTCAGGATTTGTAGACCCAAATATTATATCATCTACATATATCTGTATTACTATAATATCTGGCCCCTGACGTTTTATAAACAGAATTGTGTCAACTGCACCTTTTGTAAATCCACATTTCAACAGATATGTTGAAAGTGCATCATACCAAGCACGAGGTGCTTGTTTAAGGCCATACAGTGACTTATCCAAAATATATACATGATCAGGTTTCGAAGGATCAGTAAACCCTTCGGGCTGATATGTATATACTTCATCTGTTAGCTCCCCGTTTAAAAACGCAGTTTTGGACATCCATTTGATATACTGTAAAAATTTTTATGTGCGGCAAAAGCTAAAAACACCTTGAGAGCTTCATGCGTGGCAACTGGTGCGAATGTTTCATCATAATCAATTCCGTTCGTGTTGACTATGTATCCTTTGTCCACGAGAGAGCTTTATTCCAACAATGGCACCGTGTTCATCTTTCTTGTTCTGAAGATCCATTTCGTGCCAATGTATAGGATTAATGTCTTTTTGTAGTCGTCAATAAGTCGCCCAGACCGTTAACAGTGATCGAACCTTGGTTGAGGTTCCTCTTGCATTCGCCACCATCCATCAGCATCCAGACAGTGGCTGCTTTTACCTTGTATTAGGCTCAATCTTATCAAAAAATGGTTGAAAATAACGTCATTCATGATTGTATGCCCTGCTGGTTTGGACTGAAGACGAGGCGCACCATGAGATTTTCTCTATGGGGTTGATTTCTTTGTCCCCTTAACTGGTGTGTGGAAACGGTTCTATTGGGTCTTGGTTGGATTGGAATCGAAATAATGGTTCGGGGGGTGTTACAGAGTTTGTACTACGGTGGAACTTCGGGGGCTGGAGCTTCTGACCTGTTCTAAAGTAATGGGGGGTTTTCATGAGTATTTGGAGGTATTTAAATGGTTCTTCGTGTTTACGCCAGTCATCAGTAGTCTGACTGCACGCTTTTTGCTGTTGAAGTGCGATCTCCATCCACGTTTTTCTTTTTTTTCCTGCTTTTGGTTGTTCGTGGATGATTCTGAAACTATCGACTGTTCTTCAGAGATCTCCGGTCAGGTCACCAGTTTTGAACATTAGAGTTGGGAGTTTCAAAATATCTCATAAAGTTTCTCAACAACTTATTTATTTCAGTGGTTCTTTTTGTTTAGCCTGACTCCAGTGAGTCTGCATCGTTAGGGCGGGTTCTTGATCTGGTGGGTTCAGATAGCCAGTAACTATGCCTACGTCGTCAATTAACATTTACGCTCTCGGTGACTAGCATTGGTGCTTTTGTTGTATTTCGGAAAGGCAACCGACTCCTTTGAATACCGATGAAGGAGTCCTTCATCCGACCTTTTGATTAAACTTTCGCCAGATTGTCTTTATCAGTCATATAAAGCATCCTGAGGAAAAAAAAAAAAAAAACCAAAGACATATGGAAAAATTTAAACATTAGGTATTCTTTTATTGAGTGCTAATACGGAGATCTTTCCGAATCTAGTGTATGTATTTTGAAGTCGGTTTTGTGGGAAACATGCTGTTGCAGCCAACCGCTTCTGCCACAAGAACAATGGTAAATTTGGAAATAGGCCAAATCAGCGTCACCTAAAGGCTGCTTCGCACTAGTTGTCCGATTTCTTCTGTTTCAACACAAAACCGTTGTGTTGTGAGTCTCGATGCAGCTGAGAATTGATCTGTAATTCTCAACTGAATTTAAGAACGAGTCCATTATCAATGATGTGTCTTGAACTCTGTTCCATGTCTCGAGCTGAAATTGGTCGGGAGTGAGTGAGTTGCAGTACTTGAATTTGTTCGCGATGAAGTCGATGATAGATTCGGAATATTGCTCTTGATTTGGATTCAGAGAACACCCATGTGTATCGTGAGTG
>JAANYP010001993.1:276189-291213 GCA_020465985.1 Centrapalus pauciflorus | reverse complement strand
AGATTTTCATGATATTTCTATTCTTTCCATTTTCAGATGTATTTGATGTTGCCATACATCCCCAGAAAGTTCGCATACCTCATTTAGACTTAAAGTTTGTATGTCTTGTACATAAAAATTAAGACCGATTGGTCACACATCTAGGTTAGTGACACGCTTGACTTTTTCTAGAATATTTTATTAGCCTTGAGATTCCCTATATGTATTATGCCTACCAACACATCAAACTAAATAAAGTATAACACTTAGAGTTTAGTTGCATTATGTGTGAAAGCCTAAATACTTAGAGTCTGTAACGACGGTGCTAATTTTCGTCACTTTGAACCTATGTATCTAAGACTTAACTCATTTTATGATATTCTCTTTTTTTTTTTGTATTTTTGTAATTTTCTCTCTTTTTTCTTTTGTTTTTCATAATAAAAAGCAGTAAACTAAGTTAACCTACTAACTTACTAAAAATAGAATCTTACTAAAAATAGAAACTTTCCTAAATTAGAAACTTACCTAAATTAGCAGACTACTGTAAAGAAAGAAATACTACTATTCTAAAAGAAAATAAACTTACTACTACTAAGGTCAAATTACTCTGGGTTGCGCATTCCATTCAGTTGAATTAAATACTCAAACCGTGACTTATCAAACGCTTTGGTAAATAAATCAGCATTATTATCTTGTTGCCACCTTTACCAGTTTGATTAAAGTTCTTTTCAGCACAAATCACGAATAAAATTGAGCCTTATGTCTATGTGCTTTGTTTTATGTGTTTAACTGGGATTATTAGTTATGCAATTAGTAGATTGATTGTCTATCCTAATAGAGTTTGAGTTGTTAAGTCAAACCGTAATCCCGCAATTGTTGTTGGTATTCCACAGAACCTGTGAACAGCACTACCAGCAGCTACAGTAACTCGCCTCGCAGTTTACACGGCACCCGATGTTTTGTTTCTTGCGCATTGCCAGGACAACCAATCTCCCTCCTAGGAACTGACAACCTCCAGTCGTTGATTTGCGCGTCAAGCTGGCATCCCTCCGTAGTCGAGAAATCTGTGGAACGCCTCCAACTCTAGATCTCCCTCCGCGTGGAACAAAGTCCCAGCTTCGGATTTCGACTTGGGTTCGTAGAATCCGCTTCACAGCTTTCATATGCATCTCTTTCGGATTCGCTTGAAACCTAGCACAAATACAAACAGCAAACATAATATCAGGTCTTGAAGCAGTTAAATACATAAGTGACCCAATCATGGCCCGATATAAAGTCGGATCCACATCGGAATCACTTTCAGTACCCGGCCCGAGATTGTGATTCACTTGAATTGGCGTGCTGAAGTGGGCAGTCAACTTAGTTCCCTCCATCCCAAACCGTTCTAATATGTCATAGACATACTTAGTTTGATGGATAAACATCCCTTCCTTCTTTTGGTCAACTTGTAATCCTAAAAAGAAATTCAACTCTCCCATAGCACTCATCTCGAACTTAGACTTCATAACCTTCTCGAAATCTTTGCACATCTGTTCGTCTGATGATCCAAAAATGATATCATCGACGTACACTTGTACCAAGATAAAGTGATCTCCCTTTCTCTTAACAAATAGAGTACTATCTATCCTACCCCTCTCAAAGCCATTTTCTAACAGATGGTTGGATAGAGTCTCATACCACGCCCTAGGTGCCTGATGTAATCCGTAAAGAGCCTTATCTAAGCGATATACTCTCTCAAGATATTTTGGATCTGTAAATCCGGGCGGTTGTTCTACATACACCAACTCCTTCACTTTCCCATACAGGAAAGCACTCTTAACATCTAATTGATATACCTTAAAGCCCTTGAAGGAGGCAAAAGCTAAAAACAACCTAATTGCTTCTAACCTTGCTACAGGTGCAAACACTTCGTTGTAATCGATTCCCTCCTCTTGGTTGAAACCCTTTACAACTAATCTCGCCTTGTTGCGCGTGACTATACCCCGATCGTCTCTTTTGCACTTAAAAACCCATTTGGTTCCTATTGCAATCTCCCCTCGAGGTAACGGAACTAACTCCCACACTTCTAGTTTCCTAAATTGCGAAAGTTCTTCCTGCATCGCTTCAACCCAGGAGTTATCCTTAAGTGCCATTTGCACATTTTTAGGCTCTACTTGCGATATGAAACATGAATATAGACATGTGTGATATGCCTCGGAGTCGTTTATCATCGACAACAACACAGTGTTGTTATTTACACTACTCCGAGTCCTCACACCCTCGTTAGGATTTCCTATGATGCTATCTATTGGATGGTTCTTGTTAATCCTAGAGGTCTCCATTTCATCAACCCTTAGATTATCTCCTAAGTTGGATCCTATTTCACCTAATGGGGGAACAGGCTCAGCTTCTACGTTTTCCTCCTCACGGACATTTTCCTCAGAGTTGGAACTTGATGCTTGAGTCTGATTCTCATTGGTAGGTTCTTCTGGATTAGCAACTTCTGGAGACCCATCTACAGTCGCAGTAGGCTCGGATGTAGATTCGAACGTGGTCTTTGGAAAGATTTGGCCATCGTCGTTCAGATGCAACGTCGCCAAGTCCTTCTCGATTGTACCTGCATTATCATCCAGAGGAATGTTAAATGACTCAAATAACTTATCATAGTCAAATATCCATTCCGGACCAGTTTGGGGTTCATGTGTATAACTTGTGACTTCAATATTATACACAATCTCCACAGTACCAGTTGTTTTGTTAAACACCCGTTTGTTTGGTGAGTTTGGCACATAACCTAGGAAGTATCCTTCGTCAGCCTTTTCACCAAACTTCGGTTGATGTTTTGTTCTTAAAAGTGTGCATGGTACTCCAAACGGTTCGAATCCAGTTAAGTTAGGTGGCCGTTTATTCAAAATTTCATAACATGTTTTGTTCAATGATTTGACTGTAAGGACTCGGTTTAAAATATGGCACGCGGTATTCACTGCCTCCCCCCAAAACATGGTAGGAAGCTTTGAATCCGAAAGCATAGTCCTTGCAGCCTCAATCAATGTTCTGTTTTTACGTTCGGCCACCCCATTCTGTTGAGGTTCATATGGTGCACTGAATTGATGCACGATGCCCTTTGATAGGCAATATACACCAATTACAGAGTTTTTAAATTCAGTCCCATTATCACTACGAATATGTTTAACCCTTGTTCCGTAGGAGTTCTCCACTTGGTCTAAGAACCCGATGAGCTTTGCAGCCGTCTCGTCCTTCGTACCTAAAAAGAAAACCCATGAAAACCGTGAGTAATCGTCAGTGATAACTAAGCAAAACCAACTACCTCCTATACTCCTTTTGTTGATAGGGCCGAAAAGGTCCATATGCAACAAATCGAATGTCGAGGTTATGGAGTTCAGCTTCTTGGACTTGTGTGTCTTTTTATGTTGCTTGCCCTTCATGCACGGTAGACACTTGTCTTCAAACTGAAAGCTCTTCAGAGGCACACCTTGCACCAAACCATTCTTCGTTATGTAGTTCATTTTCCTTAGGTGCAAGTGAGCCATGCGTCTGTGCCACAAAACCGATTCCGTCTCCGAAGCTTTTGATAGTAAGCAGATCGGACCCATCGAATTATCTGGCTTGTTCATATCGAGCATGTACAAGTCATTCTTCCTTGGAGCCCGCATCAATATCCAATCTTCAGGTATCTTGAATCCCGGCTTTAGCACTAACGCCTCAGTGTCAGTAAATAACACTGAGTTCTTCTTATCACAGATTTGAGATACACTAATGAGATTATGAACCAGTTTATCAACGTGATAAACTTGATCCAAAGTAATCGTCCCATTAGTGACTTTTCCAGTTCCAGTGATATTTCCACCCTTGTTACCCGCGAATGATACAAATCCCCTATTACCCCCCTTGAAGTCTGTGAGAAGACTTCGTTCCCCCGTCATGTGCCTGGAGCAACCACTGTCGACGAACCACTTGTTGTTTGGACCGGTAGTTATCTCCTGCACATGAAAGAAAATAGGTTAGTTATCACGGGGAACCCAAGCCATGACTGACTTGGTAATACCATTCTCGTCCACATACGTGAACTCTTTCAAGTACCCATCTCGCCTTTCAGGTGACTTGGGCCTTTGAACTGAATTCTGTTGTGGTGCCGAGTGATTTAGATTCACTCTTTGCCTTTGAGTAGGCATTTGTTGTGGAGCTCTAGAATAACTCTTATTATACTGCATTTCAGACTGTGATCCCTGAGCTCTTACCGGAACATATTGTCTAACAGGAGTATGTGACCTAACTGGAGTGTGTGACCTGCTAGGTGTGGTGCTCCTATAGACTTGTTGAGGTGCGGACCTAGATTGATTAATGACACGATTCGGTGAATTTGTCCTAACCACTTCTTTTGGTCCAACCTTAACCGGTGTTTGTTTCACAACATGTTTGGGTGCGGCCTGCACAGTTTTCTCGGTAGGTTGAGAACTACTGCTGCTTGCCACACTTGGTGAGGGCTTAACAGGTGTTGGGTTCACTGTCTTAGGGGTAACATCTGCTTTCCTAAGTGGACAGTGAGAAGCAACATGCCCTTTCTCGTGACATCTAAAGCAAGACATCTTATCCATGGACTTTTTGGTTGGTCCCTTAGATCTAGGTGTCTCACTGGTGTCTACATCCTTTGGTACATCTATAGTGTCTGTCTCTTCGACCTGGTCAGCCCATGAAATTTTCTGTTTTCCTGCAGGTGTTTCACTGGAAGAAGACACAAATTTCACTTTCTTGACCTTGACGGTTGAGTCAGTCACCTTAGGTGTATTTTTAACTGTAGGCTCAGGTGTCGGTTCAGGTAGGTCCTCTAAGTCTACTGAGTTGTCAGTTTACTCCTGAGGCTGAGGCACATAGTTTGCATTGAACGGTGGAGGAATTTCGTGAAAACCTAGACCTACAGGCTTCTTAGACTGTCTTTGGGCATCTAAGACTTTTCCTAGGTTTAGGCTCGAATTCCTAAACTTTTCCAGCTTGCTATTTGCCTCTGCTACCTTAACCTTGGTCTCGGCTAGCTCTATGTCCTTATCTTTCAGACTTTTGGTCAAGGCCTCTACGTGCTCATACATAAGCTCTATCCTAACACACTGCTCACTCAGTTTGTCTTTTAGAACTATTACGTCTTGAGCATCAGCCTTAAGCTTTTCCTTTAAATCTTGTTTTATATCATTTAGGCTAGCGTTTTCAATTTTTAAATTTTCATTTTGAGCAGCTATGGTCTTATGTGAGTCTAAGACTAGATTTAACCTATCGTTAGTACTAACACATAAAGCACATAATTCACGAAATAGAGAATAAGAAAGACTAACCGTAGAGTTATCAGATTCCACGTTGGCCATCTGAGCAGCAAACTCCAGCACGGTCTGATCATTCGCCTTCTCTACCCACATCGGACTGCTGTCCCGTGTGGTCTGCTCATCCACATCACAACCATTCTCCGTAACTTCAGCCATGAAGGCTCTAGCATTGGACTCAGGATGTGAACTCCAGTCATAGGTACCATCTAGCTGTCTGTCAGAAGTGACATTGGATATTAGACCCGCTAGATTGGCTTGACCAGATGAAGAACTCGGAAGGTATCTCTGTTGGGACTGATTTTGGTACTGTCCTTGATGCTGACTCTGTCCTTGGTATGTTTCTACCTTCGGTCTTTGACACTCCCTGGCGAAGTGTCCCAATCCCTGACAGTTGTAGCATTTGACCTTGGACTTATCAAACCCGATTCCCTTGTTATTCATCTGCAAATTCCTTCCAGTTCTCTTAATGAATCTTTTAACCCTCTGGGTCACCATGGCCAGTTGCCACTTAAGATCCATTTCCTCTAAGTCATCAGGGTCGACCTGATCGTAATCTTCATCCCAAAGAGCCGGATCATTGATCTTCCCTTGAACACAATTTCCATAAGCTGCCACAAAGGAAGCAAGCAGATTCAAATGTTCTTCTGCGGACTTTGCGCTCATCGGCATCTTCGAATAGCTCTGACTGGTCGATGCCTGTTGGACTTGAGGTTGCGGTTCTTCCGATCTTCCTAACCCTAAGAACGCGCGATTCAGTGAGTCTTCAGACTCTGGTGGCGATGACGTTTCTCCGGTGAAAAACGCTGTAGCACTTTTTGGTTCAGCTGTCACTGATGATTTAGATGTCTTTCCAAAATACATAGCCGGATTCTGGACTTGCTCGTAATCAGTCTCAGCCTTAATCATTTCGAAGTGATATGCCCTCAACGTTCCCACGATGTCATCAAGTGATTGAGCATAATATTTGTCCTCATTAAGCTTAATCATTGCCACGTACATAGCCCATTTGGCTGGTAGGGCATCAAGAAGCTTGTTGTTCTTGTCAGTGTCCGAATACTCAATGCCATGACTTTCAAGTTCCGTTATCAGATGATAGAACCTTGTGATAATATCATCCAACTGTTCATCCTTAATTGCCTTGAAAATCGCAAACTGTTGGGTCAACAGCTCTGTACGCTTTCTACGCACCCGTGGATTACCTTCACACCTTTTCTGGAGAGACTCCCAAAGTTCCTTCGACGTCCTTTGAGTCCGAAATGTGTGCAAGATATCTTGAGGTAAAGCCATACGGATAATGGAGAAAGCCTTGTTTTCAGCTTCAAATAGTTTCTTGTCATCCTCTTTCATCATCTGGTATGACAAGACCTTTTGACGGCCTTCAACTTCAGATACTGGTGGAATGTACCCTTCATCTATGCACACCCACATGCGCATATCGTTGAATCGTACAAAATCCGTAAATCTGTCCTTCCACCAGTAATAGTCCTCAACTTTCATCAGCTTTGGCGGTGCATTTGCCTTCCCAACTTCATGATCCATCTCAAGGAATTTCTGAAGGTTTGACATCTTTTCTGAAAGAAATTGAATTTTAACTTAATTAATTTAATTCTAAACTGACTTAGATTAACTTATTCGAATCTAGATAGATTCGAAACTAATTAATATTAAATCTTTTGAAATTAAATTCGATTAAGTCTTAAGAGTCAATTAGATTCGAAATAATGTCAGAATCGAACAACTCCTTAGATTCGAAGTTATGTCAGATTCGAAGAACTACGTAGATTCGAAGATACTTAGAATCGAAGGCACAGCAGACTCGAAAATCAGCAGATTCGAAACATTAGATTCGAAATAATACTAGATTCTAAATAAACTCGACACTAAACTAGACTCGAGATCCTAGTCGAATGAAGCAACAGATTCGAAACAAAGTAGACTCGAAACTCACTGAAATTGACTCGAAAGGAGCGTATTTAGGTTAGACTCGAAAATAAAGTAAAACCCTAATTACCCCTATAGATTCGAGCGCCGCAAACTCGAAAAAAACGACTAACACGTTGATTTTTTTGACGTTTACAGATTAAACCACTATTTTTCAAACGAAAAATAGTGATTTCGATCAAAAACGTGAAAAACAACAAAGTGTTTCCCGAATATGAATTTGCTAAGCTCAAAAACACGTTATTGAGAGCAAAACCGTCCAACTAGCGTCAAGAAACCTAGAATGTATCTGATGAACACGAAGAACACCAAGAACACTCCGGAGGCTCTGATACCACTTGTAAGGTCTACGACTGCAAGATCTATCTAGACGCGGATCCGTGAACGAGTGCGGAATCCTCGTTGACGGTTAGACGGACAACTCTCAACCAACGGTAACCCGGAGACTATTAGACGCTGAACGAACGACACACGAACGATCCTACGTACTAATTCTCTCCGAAACGGCACTCACCTAGCTGATAAACTCGAGATCGCCTCTTGCTTAATTCCTCACGAATTCTGCCAAAGGTCACTAATCATTCGAGTCTATCCCTAATTATAGACCCTGATTCGAGTTTGTTGTGGGCCAACCTCGAATCTGGCCTAAGGCCCATTCGAATCTGTCCATCTGACAGACTCGAATCTAGCCCATTCGAATCTAAGGATACATTCGAATCTATCACAGATTCGAATGTCTTCCTTTACCTATTCGAATCTAGCCAATACACTTAAACACTTAAGTGATGAAACTTATGTTTTAACTTATGCTTGAGTTAATCTTTGACCTTTATGTTTGAACTTCTTGTAATACGTTACATCAAGTTCAAACACACAATCAATAACAGACAAACACATATTAAACATATATATCAAAATACTTGTTAATACTCAGAATATTACCTAAACCATAATGCAGATCGATTAGACTGCTATCGTCACACAGGGTGTACCAACATATATATTATGCAAGACTTATATAAACATAAATATAAGATGAAATAAACTAGTATTTACTTACTTTGATGTATTTAGAGTATGTTTTTGGGTAGAAGTTGAAATCTTTGCAAGATAAGCACCAAGAACACTTGAATTTCTTGAAGAACATTTGAAAGAAGATGGTTTGTAGTGTGTGTGTGTGATGGAGCCGGATTTTGAGAGAGAGAGAGAGAGAGATAGAAGAGTTTTTGGTGTGATTAAAATGGATGAAAAGCTTCTCTATTTATAGAAGAAATTTGGTCTTTCAAATGATGAAAAGCATGAGATGAAAAGGTAGTGTGCACTTTTAAACAAAATGATGGTGTTTAAAGTGAATATGACTTTTGTAATAAAATATTAAAGTCAACCTCTAAAAAGCACCTCTATAGGGCCGGCCAATACATGTATTTTACATGTATTTTCATTTTTTTTGTATAAAAGTATTTAGAAATGTATAATTGTATTTCCATTTTCTTGTAATTTCATAAATACTTTTGGATGCATTGTTTTAATGAATTGTTTTAGTCTTGCATAATTAATGTTAAGTAATTGTATTAGTGTATGATTAGTGTCACTAATCATAATTTAATTATGCACTTAGTTGAATTAATCCCTCATATCGTAAATTGATCGGATTAATTGATTTCCCGATTCATCGCACCGATGAATTTGATTATAATTGAGTTGAATTTTCTAATGAACATTATTAATCACTTTGATTAATTTCTAATGACCACTGATTAAGTTATAATTGGCTATTAAATACTGATTAGATCGTAGTTACTAACCTGGTTTAATGCCGGCTGTTACAGTCTCCCCCTGTTAAGGGAATTTCGTCCCGAAATTAGCTCGTGTTCTCCACTGCTTGAGTATTTGAGAATAGATGAGGGTATTTTCCTTGGAACTGATCTTCGCGTTCCCATGTAAACTCAGGACCTTGTTTAGAGTTCCATCTAACTTTTATTATCAGGATCCGGCTGTGATTTAGTTTCTTGACTTCCCGGTCCATTATTTCCACCGGTTGCTCAATGAAGTTCAACTTTTCATCTAGCTCCAGCTCGTCCATGGGTATAATGAGTGATTCATCAGCCAGGCACTTCTTAAGATTGGACACGTGGAAGGTATTATGAACGTTACTAAGCTCTGGGGCCAGATCGAGTCGGTAAGCTACCGGACCAATCCTTTTGGTGATCTTGAATGATCCGATATAACGAGGATTGAGTTTTCCTCGTTTCCCAAAACGGATTATGCCTTTCCAAGGCGAGACTTTCAACATTACTTGATCTCCATCTTGAAATTCCAAATCCTTCCGTCGAACATCTGCATAACTTTTCTGTCGATCCCGCGCGATCTTTAATCGGTTACGAATCTGGGCTATCTTTTCTATAGTCTCCTGGATGATCTCAGGTCCAGTAATTTGGCTATCTCCTACCTCAGCCCAGCAAAGTGGTGATCGAAACTTTTGCCCGTAGAGTGCCTCGAATGTAGCGGTCTTAATGCTCGAGTGATAGCTATTGTTATAGGAAAACTCGACTAATGGCAGGTGCCTGTCCCAACTTTTGCCAAAGTCGATAACACATGCCCTTAGCATATCTTCCAAAGTCTGAATCGTCCTTTCACTCTGACCATCCGTCTGTGGGTGATAGGTTGTGCTCATATCTAGGCGCGTATCCAACGCCTCTTGCAACGATTACCAAAATCTTGATGTGAACCGGCTGTCCCTGTCTGATATAATTGATACTGGCACTCCATGCCTTGAGACGACTTCTTTAAGATAGATTCGTGTTAACTTATCCATCTTATCAGTCTCCTTGATTGGAAAGAAGTGTGCGGTCTTGGTAAGTCGTTCCACAATCACCCAAATGGTGTCATAACCTCCAGAAGTCTTTGGCAACTTGGTGATGAAATCCATGGTGATATTCTCCCACTTCCATTGGGGTATTTCCGGTTGAACTAACAATCCAGATGGTTTCTGGTGTTCACCCTTAACTTTCAAACATGTTAAGCACTTGCTGACATATGTAGCCATGTCAGCCTTCATGTTTGGCCACCAGTACATTCCCTTTAAGTCGTGATACATCTTATCTGACCCTGGGTGAATAACATATCTTGTTTTATGCCCTTCATCCATGACCAGCTTCCTCATGCCTCAGAGTTTTGGTAGCCAAATTCTGCCCATGAAGTACCGACATCCATCTGACTTGATTTCAAATTGCTTATTCATTCCTCTCAAGGCTTCATCCAGTAGATTACCCTCCTTGACTGCTTCTTCTTGTGCCTTGCAGACTTGAGAGTTTAGGTTTGACTGTACAGTCATGACCAAGGCTCAGACTCTCAAAGGTTTAACCCGTTCCTTTCGGCTCAGGGCATCAGCTACAACATTTGCCTTACCCGGATGATAACGAATCTCGCAGTCGTAATCTCTAAGCAGCTCCACCCAACGACGTTGCCTCATATTTAACTCTTTCTGATTCAGAATATGCTGAAGGCTTTTATGGTCTGTAAACACCGTGCACTTAGTTCCGTACAGGTAGTGCCTCCATATCTTGTGAGCAAACACCACTGCTCCAAGCTCCAAGTCATGAGTCGTATAGTTCACCTCGTGGATTTTGAGTTGCCGTGATGCGTAAGCAATGACTTTATCCATTTGCGTGAGCACAAAACCTAATCCATTGTGTGAGGCATCACAGTAGACCACAAAATTTTCTGTCCCTTCGGGTAAGGACAGAATTGGTGCACTACACAATCTTTGTTTTAACTGTTGAAACGCCTTTTCCTGCTCTTCGCCCCAGTTATACTTCACATCTTTCCGAGTCAGCTCCATTAGGGAACCTGCTATCTTTGAGAAGTTTTCAATAAATCGCCTATAATAACCGGCAAGTCCTAGAAATTGGCGGATTTCCGTGGGAGTTTTAGGAGTTGCCCAGTTCTTTATGGCCTCGATTTTTGATGGGTCAACTTGGATTCCCTGTTGATCACATGCCCAAGGAATTTAACTTCTCGCAACCAGAATTCACACTTTGAGAACTTGGTGTATAACTGTTCCTTCTCCAACAACTCCAAGATCAGCTTGAGATGTTCGTGCTCCTCCTTATTTTTGGAATAGATAAGGATATCCTCTATGAGCACTATTACAAATTTGTCCAAATACAGTTTACACACTCGATTCATGAGGTCCATGAATACGGCTGGTGCGCTGGTCAAACCGAATGGCATCACCTGAAATTCGTAATGTCCATAACGAGTTCTCAACGCTGTCTTGGGAATGTCTTCTTCCCGAACCTTTACTTGATGATAATCGGATCGCAGATCAATCTTAGAGTAGAAGCTAGATCCCTGTAGTTGGTCAAACAGGTCGTCAATTATGGGGATGGGGTAGCGGTTCTTTACCGTTAACTTATTTAGCTCTCGGTAGTCTATGCACATTCTGAAGGATCCGTCTTTCTTTTTCACAAATAAGACCGGAGCTCCCCAAGGTGAGGAACTTGGTCGAATGAATCCTTTATCCATCAACTCTTGTAGTTGATTGGATAGCTCTTGCATTTCAGAAGGAGCGAGTCTGTATGGGGCTCTTGCGACCGGTGCAGCTCCCGTCACCAAGTCGATTTGGAACTCCACTTGCCTAGCTGGCGGAAGCCCAGACAAATCTTCCGGGAAGACCTTCGGATAGTCACAAACCACTGGAATATCCTCGAGTCGTTTCTCCTTCGACTCTTTTTCTGCAATATGTACTAGTACTGCATGACAACCTTTTCTAAGGCATTTTAATGTCCTTAGGCCGGATATGACATTCAGCTGACGGTTCTTTCTTTCCCCTTGGACTATTAGGACCTTCTTCTTGTGGAGTGGTATCCGTACCACTTTCTTACCGCACAAGATCTCGGCATGATTGTGTGACAACCAATCCATACCAATTACTATATCAAAACTTCCGAGTTCTATAGGCATCAAGTCTATTTTAAAGGGGTGATCTGCCAACTTCATGGTGCATTCCTTAATAATACTATTTGCCTTTATTATTTTGCAATCAACTAGTTCTATAGTATAAGAGTTGTCTAAGGGAAAAGGAGTGGCATTTAATTGCTTACTAAACTTATCAGCTATAAAGCTCCTATCAGCCCCAGTATCAAAGAGTACGTAAGCGTAAATGTCATTTAAAAGAAACGTACCTGATACCACATGGGGATCCTGACGAGCGTCACCTGCTCCTAAGACAAAAGCTCTTCCCTGAGCTCCTCCACCAGTTTTCAACCTCGGGCACTCACTTCTGAAGTGCCCGGCAGCTCCACATTCATAGCAGCCTCTCTGATTGCCGCCGTTGTTACCCGGGGTACCAAATTTACAGTCCTTGGCCAAATGACCAAGACGTTTGCACTTTCCACAAGGGGTTGGGCAGGGACCCTTGTTGTGATGGTAGGTGAATTGGGTGCAGAAAGGCTTTGTACCTGTGTAGCCTTTTGTTAGGCACAAAAAGGTCTCAGTCAAACCTGTTCTACATCTGAGGGGGAGATTACTAATCAAACCTGTTGATGCATTTGAAGGTTAAATTTAAGGCCTGTTATATGCCTTATTGAAACCTGAAAATGATTTGCAATATCAGTCCAAAGCTGTTCTATGTGTTGCATGTGTTGCAACTAAGACAGTTTGTCCAAGCTGCTCTGTCTGCTGAACAGGCTGGACATAAACTGTCTACGCTGCTCTACACTGTTGAGCAGCTTGGACATTTTTCAAGTGTTCTGTTCTTTGTGAACAGAACCTGTTCTTTGTGAACAGGCTAAACACTTTATGGAATATGTTTCCAAGTCATCAAGTATTGTCTTTGGCTACAAGATCATTTTACAAAGTCGAAGACAAAGTGGAAAACAGAACTGCTCAGCCTGCCCACACTGTTCTGTAACATGAAGACAAAAGGTTATTTGAAAAAGGGTGACAGACCTTTTTCTTATATCAAAATAGGCCTTTACAAGGAAGAAAGACGCAAAGTTGACATTCCTTATTTGGTTAAAGGCAATGCAACAGTAGACAAAGTGAAAAGACAAAAGTTCTGCACATGTGAAGACAAGTCTGCTTTTCAGAAAAGTGCAGAAAAGTTATGTTGTCTTTTCAAACAAGACTTCCCCTTTTTCATTCCGTCCAATGAAGAAGTTTCTATTAGATCCTCTAATTGAGTATAAAAGGAAGCTTCTAAGGTCAGAAAAAAACAGGCCAAAAAGCTAAGTGCTGAAGCCAAGAGTGAACGTGCAAGTGTGTTTTTCATGCATGCAAACCTGCTTGTGTAATACAGTTTCTTTGTGTCTAAGCTGTTCTACATAAACTGTTCCTTTAAGTCTTGTAAACACAGTGAGTGCTTATTAGTGAGTGTATTCATTGTAATCTAGTTTGAGTCTGTCTTAGACTAGTGAACATACTGTTGTATCTGTCATCTCAGCTTGAACCTTTCCGCATTCAAGCTTGTTTGTAATTAACAATTTGTTGATAATACATACAAACATTGAGAAAATAGTGTGTAGTTTTTAAATAGCTGTATTCACCCCCCCCCCTCTACAGCTTAAAGCTATATACTTTGGGAACCTCTCGGGACCTACAACTGGTATCAGAGCAGTTTTAGAGTGTGTGTCGTTCTAGATCTCTCATTCTCCCAAGTTTCCATGGACAACAGTGCTGCAAATTCCTCATCTATGACAATGGCTCAATGGGCAAACCTCCAAAGTTCAATCATCAGAACTTTTCTGGTTGGAAGTGTAGAATGATGCTCTACCTAGAGAATCTGGATGTACAACTACCAGAAATTGTAATGGAGGGTCCTTATGTGCCAACCTCTGTTACAACAATAACTCCTGCTGTTGAAGGAGCAGCTCCTGAGATCAGAACATTTGAGAAAGCAAAAGCTCAATGGTCTGATGAAGATAAAAGATTAGTGGCTCTTGATGCAAAGGCCAGAAACAATCTGGTCATCCCCTTGCCTGATGATGTGTTCAAACAGGTTGAGAAGATGAAGACTGCCAAGGAGATGTGGGATACTTTGTGTACCGTCTATGATGGACCCACAATCACACTGGATAACAGGATTAACAATCTTGTTAGACAGTATGAACTCTTCTTTGCAAAACCAAAGGAGACTCTCACAGAAACCTACACCAGGTTTACTGCTCTTGTGAATGATCTCAAAGCTGTTGGGATCACTAAGGACAGCCTTACTCTGGTGAATAAGTTTTTGGACATCCTCCCTGAAGAATGGAATTACTTTTCAACAACTTTAAGAAATTCAGGAACAATCAGAAGTATGGATCTTGTCAACTTGTATGGATCTTTACTAAATGATGAACAGTCAAGGCAACAGAAGAGAAATGCCTTGGAGATGTCTAAAAGAGGTGCAGCCTTTGCGGCTAATGTGAGACAGCCTGTGAGTCAGGTGAGTGATGTGTTCACTCAACCTGATCAACAGGATGATGACAAGGAGGATGTGTCAGATGAGGAAGATAATGCAGATCTTGCTGAACAGGATGATGAGCAAATGATAGCTATGCTTGTCAAAAGGTTCAACAAGAAAAGGTTTGGAAGAAACATGATGCAAGGAAGTTCAGGTGCTGGCAAAAAGAAGGCATTTGATAAATCCAAGGCCGAGTGCTTCAAATGTGGCAAAACTGGCCATATAGCTGCTGACTGTGTGTCAAAAGCTGTTGGTCAGTCATCCAAACCATACAAGACAAACAAGGATGATGGTTATAGGGTTAAGTACCTTATGGCCATGGCTAAGCTGAGGAAGTTGGAAAAC
>JAANYP010001993.1:60473-274669 GCA_020465985.1 Centrapalus pauciflorus | reverse complement strand
TGAACCTAGCTCAAAAGCTGGTGTTGGAATATGTTCTCCATCAATCCAGCCTGCTAAGTGCTCTGCTGATTCACACAAGCAAAAGAAAGGAAAACATGTCCAAACTACAGCTGTGGATACTAAACCTGTTGACAAAACAGGTTCTGTGTCCAAAGCTGATGGTAAAAGACATAATAATCCTTTTGATGCTAAACATTTTGAATACAAGTTTTCAAAAGTTAAGCAGTCTGTTTTCAACAAGGGCAAGTCTCATGTTGAAAGCAAACCTGCTGTGATTTCTAATAAGTTTACTAATCATAGTGGTAAATTGGTTTTACATGAAAATAAGTCTTTCAAAACCAGAAACAAGGATTATGTTGATAGGCAGCATAAATCACGTCTCAGTAGTGACAAAGGCAAAGCCATTGCTCACCTGAGAAACATGGGAATAAGTTTCCCAAACCTGTGGAAGTTCAAAAGCCAATTAAGCTTCCTGTCTTTGACATTTGTCCTCCTAAAAGGAGGAAAGAAGAGACAAACAAAGCTGTGACTTTTGAATCCTCCACTCAAGCTGTTGATTCATCAAATAGTAATAAAGTTGCTAAACCTGCTAAAAGAATCAATAAAAATAACTCAGAATGTGTTTCTGAAAGTTCTTCTTCCAAAAGTACTAAAAAGAGAAAATGTTATAAATGTGGGAAGAAGACACATCTGGCCAAAGAATGTCCTGAACCTGAGGACATGAGGCCTGTTGACTCTGATAGTTCTCTCACAGCTGTTACAAGCAGTGTTGGAAACATCTCAGTCAATAAAAATGGTATCCAAACTGACACCATTCAAATTGGGAATATAGTGTGGATATTATAAGTCCATCAACAAATGTTGATGAAGTAGGAAAACTCATCTCTGTGATGAGTTCCCCTAAAAATGACTAATATTTCTCCTATCACTCTGCAGGAAAAACAACCTTCCCAGGTTTGGTACTTGGACAGTGGCTGCTCAGGGCACATGACAGGTTGTAAAGAATTGCTGAGTGATCTCAGGTCTGAAAAAGGGCCAAAAGTCACATTTGGTGACAATGTACAGGGATCCACTGAGGGATATGGAACTCTTAAAGCTGGTGCAGCAGTATTCAAAAGAGTAGCCTATGTGGTTGGGCTAAAACATAACCTTGTTAGCATAAGCCAACTGTGTGATGCTGGCTACAAGGTTAACTTTGATGAGCATCTGGGTTACATATTGGATCCCCAAGGCAAAGTTGTGCTATGTGCTCAACGAAAGAAAGGTGTATATGTTGTGGACATGCAATCTGCTGATTCCACAACTGAAACCTGCTTTCTCACAAGAACAAATGCAGACTTAAACTGGTTATGGCACAAAAGGCTGTCACATCTGAACTTCAAGAACATCAATAAACTCTGTAAGAAAGAGTTGGTGACAGGTTTGCCTTCTATAACCTTTGTTAAAGATAAACTCTGCACAGCTTGTGAGAAAGCCAAGCAGAGGAAAACATCTTTTAAATCCAAACATAATTTCTCTATTGATACTCCACTCTTCTTAATCCACATGGACTTGTTTGGACCTGTAAATGTCCCAAGTCTAGGAGGAAGAAGATACACTCTAGTAATGATTGATGAGTTTTCCAGGTACACATGGGTGATCTTTCTGAAGAGCAAAGGAGAGGCTGCTAGAGAAATTATTGGATTTGTGAAAAAGATGGAAATGCTGAACTCTGCTCAAGTGAAGCAACTTAGAAGTAATCATGGTACTGAATTCAGAAACAGTACTCTTGAAGACTTCTGTGAAGAGAAAGGAATCACTCAAAACTTCTCAGCTGTAAGAACTCCACAACAAAATGGAGTTGCTGAAAGGAGAAACAGAACTCTTATTGAAGCTGCTAGAACCATGCTGTGTGCATCAGGTTTACCTTCATCATTCTGGGCTGAAGCTGTCAACCCTGCCTGCTTCACTCAAAACAGATCCTTAGTGGTAAAAAGGTTGAACAAGACTCCTTATGAGCTGCTCAAAGGGAGGAAGCCAAATGTCAGTTACTTCCATGTGTTTGGATGTCCCTGCTTCATTCTGAATCAGAGGGACCAACTGACAAAGTTTGAACCTAAAGCTGATGAAGGTGTGTTTGTTGGCTACTCTGCTATCTCTAAAGCCTACAAAGTATACAACAACAAAAGAAAGGTGATAGATGAATCTATCAATGTCACCTTTGAAGAGTCCAAGAATGCTTCTACCAAAGCTGTTCCTGAATCAGTTTCAGGAGAACTTAATTTTGATGATCTGATGCATTCAAACAATGAAGAGGACTCAAAAGCTTCCACTACACCCAGTGTGGAACCTGTTAATCATGATGGACATGATGATGATTATGTCAATACATCCTGTGTGAATAAATGTACTGACTTAATTACAACTCCATGTCCTGAACCTATCAATGCTGATTTTCCCAGTTCCTCTGCTGATATGTTCAACATCGGTCAGACATGTTCAACAAGTGAACAGGCTCAAGACAACAGTGTGTCTGAAAATCTTGAGAACTGTTCAACAGGACTTGCTGAAGATGTTAACAACTCAGGTGAATCATCATTGAAAAATGATCCTAAATGGATCAGGTGTCACCCAATGATCAAATAAATGGTGACATCAACAAAGGGATACAAACACGGTGGGACAGCTTAGGGAACTTTTGTATGTTCTCTAGCTTTTTTTTACTAATGGAGCCAAAGAAGATTGATGAAGCACTAAAAGATGCCAATTGGATCACTGCCATGCAAGAAGAGCTCAATCAGTTTGAGAGAAACAATGTATGGAAGCTGGTCCCTGCTCCTAAAGATAAAACTATAATTGGCACTAAATGGGTTTTCAGGAATAAGATAGATGAGCAAGGTCATGTCATTAGAAATAAGGCAAGACTGGTTGCTCAGGGCTACAGACAGGAGGAAGGAATTGATTATGATGAAACATTTGCTCCTGTGGCCAGGCTAGAAGCAATTCGTTTGTATCTAGCCTACGCTGCTCATAAGAGCATTAAAGTATTTCAAATGGATGTGAAGAGTGCATTTTTAAATGGGAAGCTGCAAGAAGAAGTTTATGTCAAGCAGCCTCCAGGTTTTGAAAATGAACAACATCCAGGTTTTGTCTATAAGTTGGACAAAGCTCTCTATGGCCTCAAACAAGCTCCTAGAGCCTGGTATGACACTCTTACTGAGTTCCTTATGAGCAATGGGTATTCCAGAGGTAAAGTGGATACTACACTGTTCATAAAGAAAGTGAAATCTGACATTATGCTTGTTCAAATTTATGTGGATGATATAATATTTGGTTCTACAAATGAGCAGTTGTGCAAGAATTTTTCATTACTCATGAAATCCAAGTATGAAATGAGTATGATGGGAGAACTTACTTTCTTTTTAGGATTACAGGTTAAACAAACCTCAACTGGAATTTTTATAAATCAAAGAAAGTACACTTTAGATCTATTGAAAAAGTTCAAATTTGATCAAAGTTCTCCTATTAAAACCCCAATGGCAACCAACGTAAAACTGGATGCTGATGCCAGTGGCAAAGCTGTTTCAGTAACAGCTTACAGAGGCATGATTGGGAGCTTGCTATACTTAACTGCTAGTAGATCTGATATTATGTTTGCCACCTGTCTGTGTGCTAGGTTCCAAGCTGATCCAAAGGAATCTCATCTAGCTGCTGTTAAATGAATCTTCAGATACCTGAAGGGTACACCAGGTTTGGGTCTTTGGTATCCCAAAGACTCCAGCCTTGAACTAACAGGCTATTCAGATTCTGATTTTGCAGGCTGCAGGCTAGACAGGAAAAGCACAACAGGTGGATGTCAACTCCTTGGTGATAAATTGATAAGTTGGTGTAGCAAGAAGCAGAACTCTGTGTCTACTTCTACTGCTGAAACTGAGTACATTGCTGCTGGAAGCTGTTGTGGACAGATTCTGTGGATGCAGCATCAGCTTGAAGATTATGGTCTTGTGTATAGGAAAATTCCTATTCTGTGTGATAACACAAGTGCCATAGCCATTTCCAACAATCCAGTATTTCATTCTAGAACAAAGCATATTGAAGTCAGACATCACTTCATCAGGGATCACATTCAGAAAGGTAATGTGGAGATAAGTTTTATTTCCACAAATGAACAGCTTGCAGACATTTTCACCAAACCTCTGGATGAAACAAGGTTTAATTACCTTGTCAGTAAGCTGGGCATGTTAAACAAGAGTGACTCAAGTGTTTCTCAGAAGTCTAAGAATTTGTGTGTTTCACACTGCTCAAGTTTCTCAGAACAGCTTAGACAGAACAGGTTATTCATGTTCTGTACTTAGTCATTTGTCTGAAAAACTTGAACAGCTTGAGCATACAACAGGCTGAACAAAAACAGTTTATTCGTCCAGCCTGCTCTGATGGTCCAATCTTCAACCTGTCCACTTCTTCACACTGTCTTACAAGCCATTGTCTTGTAACCTGTTCAACTATTGAACACAACCTGCTCTTACAAAAGTGAGCAGGCTGAAGGCACAGGTTGAAAAATGAACAGCTTGAAGATTGAACAGCTTGTGATGACCCTGCTCATCACAGGTTTGACCAACAGCTTAGATCAACAGTTTTAATTACCTTTCTTCAAACTTAAGTTACTTAATTTATGTTTTATTTAACTTAATTACTGCGGATAATGTGGGTTACGTGTGTTAGTGATTAAAAAGGGATCAAGTGGTCTGACAAACGGTCTGACATGGACAACCGTTCCGTTTTTCGTTAACTGCCTTTTCAAATCAACCGCCCAAACCCTCTCTCTCTCATACACACTCACATTCAAATCCTATAAATACCAAACTACTGTTTCATCTTCGTCTTCCTCATCATTTCCAGAAATCCTTAAGAACCCTAAAAATCGACTAAGTGTCTTTTGCTTCTCCAAACCTCAAAACTTCCCAAATGGCTTACAGACCTAATCCCCTTCTTCCAGTGTTCGTTGGTGATGATGTTATCAAACACCCATCAGTCACCACAATGCTGACCATCAAACCCACAAACTACGTTGCAAACCTTACTATACCCAAAAACTATGTGGGGAAAGGTTACGATCAAATGGTGGAGTTTCTGCAAGTTCATCCGTTGAACTATGCTATGACTGCAACTCCTGGTGTCCTGTACCAGGAGATGGTGTATGAGTTCTGGTACACCTGTTCTTACAACCCCAACACCAAAGTCATCAAAGGGACTATTCTCAATGGGACTCAAACCATTGAGATAACTGCTGATCTTCTGAGGGAGGTTCTTCATCTGCCTGTTGCTGAGTCATATGATATGCCCCAGCCTGAAAACGAGCAAATGGGAAATCTGCTACGCTTCTGTGGTGTAGCAGAACCCAAAATTGGAGCAACATTGTACAGGAAGGATTTGTCTCCTACCTACAGCTTTCTGTTTGCTTCTGTGATGATGAGCTTCAGCAGCAAAGTTGGTTCATTTGACCAACTGAGCAGAGATGAAGTTCCAATAGTCCTACAGCTAGTGGATGGGACTACCATTGATATGGCTAAGTGGATCTTTATGAACTTGAGGAACCTGGTGCAGCAAGAGCCAAGACCAGCTGCTGTCCGTTATCCCAGGTTTCTGAGCCTCATTTTCAGACATGTTTGTGGTGAGCATCTATACAACTCTCAGCCTTTACTTAAGTCTGCTGCATTCCCTGTCATAGGGAATAGAATTTTCCATACTCCTGTACTTCAAAATGAGCCTCTATCCACACCAATGAGGAGGTTGTTAGGTTTGGTGGAAGGACCCTCTGCTGTGAGGGTGGATCCAGAAGCTGCTGCTCCCGCAAGAAAATCCAAAGCCAGATCCAAACTTGTTAAGAGGACCCTGGCAACTGCTGAAGCTGGGCCTGTGAAAAAGAAGGCCAAATCAGCTCAGACTGAGTCTGTACCTTTAGCCTCTGTGGCTGAGGGGGAGAAGACTCCTCACCCTGGTTCATTTGTTGAACCTCAAGCCTCTGTGGCATCTGAGACTATGGAACAGGCCAACCCACCTGTTTCTGACCCAGTCTCAAAACCTGTCCAGTCTGAACCTCTCATCTCCTCTCTCCAATCACCCACTTCATCCATCCTCTATCACAGAAAATCCATCTCCAAAAAGAAAACAACTAAAACAACCCCCTCCTCTGATCCCTCTCAACAGGGTTCAGTTTTAAAAGAAGCAACCCCTGCTGCCTCTCCTATTTTGGGAGAAGGATCAGCCCCATTGGAGCATGCTTCACTCCAATCTGAGTCTACCCAGAGTCAGCCTAGACCCTCTGGTTCCTCCCAACAGGAACCAGTTGTACAAACGGAGATACCCACATCAACAATCCCAGCCTCCCAACAGGCTGAGGATATTGAAAGACAGGAGTCCTCTCCACTCCATACTACGTCCACACTGTCCCCCACTAAAATCTCCTCACACCCTGAGTCTGCACGAGGTGCCCACACTGCTGGTATAGACCAATCAACAGCTCAGCCTCAAACTTCTGCTCCCCATGATACAGCTGTTCTACACCAAACAGCTGCTGAGGGACCCACAACCCAAGCTGATGAACCTCAGGGATCACACCATCCCTCTGGTGAGGCTGCTCCCTCCATGCAAACTCCATCAGCAGGTTTCACCACTGCTGATGTTGAAATGCATATCCCATCTCCCAATGATGAGGTGCTTTTAAACCAAGGCACTGCAGAGGGAACCACCACTGGTCTTCATGAGGATGTTGGAGCACAAGCAGCATCTGAAAGGCCCTCAACACCAACCCCTTCTCCTGGTGATGCAGCTACAGCCGCTGCTGAAGGACCCTTTGACCCCTCCAAGCTGGGCCATATTACTTTTGCCCAGGCTATGGAGCTTCTTTCAAAAGTTTCTCTTCCCTCTCCATCACATCCCCCTACACCAGCCTCATCATCCTCTTCTCCATCTACCCAATCTAAACAGTCAACCCATACACCTTCATCTCCCAAAGACCTGCCTTTGAAGGATCAGCTTTCCTTGCTATCCAACAAAGTTGGTTCTTTGGAAACTACCATGACCTCTCTACCCTCTCTCATTTTAGACTCTGTGTCTGAACAGCTTAAAGGGTTCTTTGATTCGTTCAAAGACTCCTTCCCTACTACTCCACAAACAGATAATTCTCCACAGCTGATAGCACTCACTGCACAGCTGCAAACAGTGTCCAACTCCCTCTCCTCCATTCTTTCACTACAACAGGACTCTGTGTCCTCAATGACAGCCATTTCTCAACAGCTGTCATCTCTCCTCACCTCTTGCAATTCTACCCTTCCTGCCACTTTGGCCAGCTTGACCACATTAATTGGCTCCCTATCTAATACTGTGTCTTCAAATCTTGGTGATGTGCAAGATTCTCTCGAATTACATCTTGCACAACTTCAAAGTTTGCTGTTCACAGCGTCTGATGAGGAAAAACATTGTTAAGCTGACCTCCCTAGCTGCTACTCAATCCTCTTCTCTTCAAACCTGTCTTTCCCAGCTTGCAGAGGTTAAGGACAATTTGGCTTTCTTAGTGACTAGCCTTGTTGGTCCCAGGCCTGCTGCCAAAACTGCTGGCAAGCCTGATGACTTTGTGTCTTCGGGCAGACCAGGTGTTGAAGGTGCTGCTACATCTCCTTCAAAGGGGGAGAAGTCGTTTGCCTCTAAGACCAAGTCTAAGGGGGAGAAAACTTCCTCTCCTAAGGAGAAACCAGTGCCTGCAGCACAAACTGGTCATCCAGCAGGAATCTCTGCAACAGGTACAGTAGAGGGTGCTTCTCATGCTGCTCAGTCTACTCAGGTTGAATCTCCAATCCCTCCTCAGTCTAAGGGGGAGGAATCCATTCCTGAGGGCAGGCCAAGCAGCAGAAGAAGGCATCTGATCCTAGAGGAAGAAGAAGAAGAAGAAAGTCCTGAAGCTGCTACCACTACAGCAGCTAAAGGAAAAACAATAGCAGAAGATGATCCCATACAGCAGAAACATGCAGAAAATCAATTTCACAAAGCCAGGGCTAAAGAAATAGGTCTTTCTATGCACAAGTACTTTGAGTTTAGAGAAGAACAGCTTCAAGCCCTGGAAGTGCTTAGAAAAGAAGAAGAATCTGCCAAAGCTGCCAAAGCATTTGCACTTCAAGAAGCAAAGAAAATTAAAATGTCTACTCTGGAAGTGCAAAAGAAAATATTGGAAGCTGCTAAGGGATCAGCAGGGGAGAAGGAAGCAGAGAAAGAAAAAGGTACTCTGGTCTCAGTGACCAAGCCTACAGTGCCTCATGCAAGAGTTCAATACCATTTTGACAACCTGGCAAAGAAAAAATTTCAAGATGTTGCTGAAAGAAGGCTTGCCAAGGAAGCAATTGTCAAAGCTGTCCCTATATCAAGAAAAGGCAGTCAGTGGAAGTTAAAAATAACAAGGATGGGTGCAATAGGCCCTGAATTGGAAACATATGACTACTCTGACGTAGCACAGATGGGGTACAGAGAATGGATTGAATTGGCAGTTGCCCTGAGTGAGTCAAAGTCAGAAACGGCTAAGACAATCAGGGCATATGTCAAGAAACTGATGGAGAGAGTAAAGAACCTTGGCCTGATTTCCAAAGAAGCAAGTGAAGGTGTCTTGGTGACACATCCAAAAATAAAGGCCAGGAGAACAAGGAAGGACACTGAAATGGAACTACTCCTTACACTTATTGAACAAGGCGATAATGCCATTGAAATGAAAGGAGTTGATCACAGCCTGCCTAGTGGAATAGATTTTGAAGATGGCAAGATCATTGAAGAGCCTGAGCTGGGGGCATTTTTTGTAGACCCCTTAACTCAGAAGAAATGCTTTCAAAGAGCTTCAGATCTATACAAAGTTGATCTAAGACAACTTGTGGCCTTCAGACTTGCAGTTTCATTCAGGCAGTCTGGTATGTGGAGAGCAGCCATCTGGGATCAGCTCAGAGGCTTCTTTGAAAGAGGTGAACTTGAAGATCCCAAGTTCATGATAATAAGAAGTGAAGTTGAAGAGCTTGAGGAAACAAGGGAAGAGCTGGAAAAGATGTTTCAAGGTCCCCCTCCATTGTGATGAAGTCCATCTACCATCTGGGTAGGTGAAGAATGGAAGCTGTCCATCAGTTGGACAGACTTACCATTATCTGTTCCCAACAAAAACAGTCCAATGTACATCAGTTGTACTCTATTATACATATGTTGTAATTTCCTTTTACATTAGTTGTAATATACATCAGTACATTAGTTGTACTTTTGTAAGAACATGTGTTGTTCTAATGCAATCAAAAATCAGTGTATATATAAACTGATCTTTTACTTTATGTTGATGTTGTAATTCTATTTCAACAAGTATATTGTATGAATATATAGTGATTTTTGACAAGACCAGCTTAGACTGGTTATTGCAAATAGGGGGAGATTGTTAGGCACAAAAAGGCCTCAGTCAAACCTGTTCTACATCTGAGGGGGAGATTACTAATCAAACCTGTTGATGCATTTGAAGGTTAAATTTTAAGGCCTGTTATATGCCTTATTGAAACCTGAAAATGATTTGCAATATCAGTCCAAAGCTGTTCTATGTGTTGCATGTGTTGCTGGACATAAACTGTCTACGCTGCTCTACACTGTTGAGCAGCTTGGGCATTTTTCAAGTGTTCTGTTCTTTGTGAACAGAACCTGTTCTTTGTGAACAGAACCTGTTCTTTGTGAACAGGCTAAACACTTTATGGAATATGTTTCCAAGTCATCATGTATTGTCTTTGGCTACAAGATCAGTTTACAAAGTCGAAGACAAAGTGGAAAACAGAACTGCTCAGCCTGCCCACACTGTTCTGTAACATGAAGACAAAAGGTTATTTGAAAAAGGGTGACAGACCTTTTTCTTATATCAAAATAGGCCTTTACAAGAAAGAAAGACGCAAAGTTGACATTCCTTATTTGGTTAAAGGCAATGCAACAGTAGACAAAGTGAAAAGACAAAAGTTCTGCACATGTGAAGACAAGTCTGCTTTTCAGAAAAGTGCAGAAAAGTTATGTTGTCTTTTCAAACAAGACTTCCCCTTTTTCATTCCGTCCAATGAAGAAGTTTCTATTAGATCCTCTGATTGAGTATAAAAGGAAGCTTCTAAGGTCAGAAAAAAACAAGCCAAAAAGCTAAGTGCTGAAGCCAAGAGTGAACGTGCAAGTGTGTTTTTCATGCATGCAAACCTGCTTGTGTAATACAGTTTCTTTGTGTCTAAGCTGTTCTACATAAACTGTCCCTCTAAGTCTTGTAAACACAGTGAGTGCTTATTAGTGAGTGTATTCATTGTAATCTAGTTTGAGTCTGTCTTAGACTAGTGAACATACTGTTGTATCTGTCATCTCAGCTTGAACCTTTCCGCATTCAAGCTTGTTTGTAATTAACAATTTGTTGATAATACATACAAACATTGAGAAAATAGTGTGTAGTTTTTAAATAGCTGTATTCACCCCCCCTCTACAGCTTAAAGCTATATACTTTGGGAACCTCTCGGGACCTACACCTTTCCTGGTCTCGACTCCTGCTACGTAAGCCTTGATGGTTTCGGGCTTCTTGGATTGTGAGCCCGTATTCTTCCCAGACTTGTCCTCCTATTTTCTCTTGTTTTCCCCGGCTTTGGCCTCGTTCCTCCGGGACACTTGATCCATAAGGTTGTTGGCCATTCTAATGGCGTCCTGAATGGTGGTTGGGGTGGAGGCAGTGACATTGCCTTGAATTTGAGGGGCGAGTCCCCAGATGTAACGTTCAATTTTCTTGTATTCCAGGGTCACCATCTGTGGGCACAGAATGCTTAGCTCGCGGAATCGGTTGGAGTACCCAGCTACATCCGTTTATTTCATAGCCAGATTCCAAAACTTTGACTCCATCTTCTGTAGTTCACTTCTCGGGCAATACTCGTCGGTCATCATTTGCTTTAACTCGGCCCAGGCGAGTTGGTAAGCTGCATCAATCCCCACAGACTGGGCATGCGAGTTCCACCATGTCAGTGCGCTATCTTGTAGAGTGTGGGTGGCGAATTTTACCTTGTCTCCTTCAACACATCCGCTAACGCGGAAAACAGACTCCAATTTTTCAAACCATCGTACCAATCCGACGGCTCCCTCTGTCCCGTTAAAGTATCAGGGCTTGCAACTCAAGAACCCCTTAATTCCGCAACCTTTTGGGTTGGTTTCAGTACCTCCCGTTGTGCGGCTGGCACCACCATCTCCGTTGGCAGAATTATTTCGGTTGGTCTCATAAGTGGCTATAGCGGCTGCCACTCTTTGTGCGACTAATTCCTCGATTTCTGCAGCGCTCATGGCTCTTCTTGGCGGCATTATCTTAAAGTTTAAAGAAAAGAGCATAGTGTAAGAAGTTGAATCTTAAAGATTTAAATTTTTCTTATGGCACAACACTATATTCATCAAACACAATTTCATAAATAACTTGAAATATTCATTAATCATTCATAACTTTCTTACAATGGGGCGGGTTATTACCCGAAAATCTTGTCCTATACTATTACATAATAATTTTCCTAACATTACAAAGATATATAAGGGGTACTAGGTATGGAAGTGATCAGGGGTCTCTCCCTTCTCCAAATCGTTGAGGCGCCGAGTCAGCTCCTCGTTCCGAGCCTCGCTTTCGGCTAATCGCTGCCGAAGCTCGTCTAGGCCATCCTGTTGGCAAGGGCGTGCTGGTTAACCCAGTACAAGTTGGAGTTTTGTAACTCCTCCCACTCTAAACGGGCAGACAATTCTCCAATATCCTGGTTAAGTTACCAGATTTGGAGATCTGATCGTGAAGACCATGCTACTAGCAGAGGTACGGTCTGGTCAGCCGGCTCCTGAGTGAGCGGTGGGATCGGTGCGGAGGATGGTCCTCCGACCTCAAACTGGGAAGGGATTCCTTCCTCTTGTCTCCACTCACGGAGAGTCTCGGGTATCCAGTTCCATCTACGGGCGTTTGCCCGTCGTCACTGGGATGGGGGACTTGGTTGAGGAGTCGGGATGGGAATAGATCACCCTCTTTCGGGGTGTAAACATCATTTTCAGGTCGTTAGGGTAGGGACGGTATGGCTTGAACGACGGAACCTCAGGATGGTATGGGGTGCAGGCGGGGATCACTGGGGGTGGTGGATCTACTCCGGTGTCATCCTCTTCCATTGGTTCCTCCTCGTCTGACTCTTCCATGGGATCCTCGTCTTCCGAGGGGTCTTCCTCCTCAGTTGGGTCCTCCTTAGAAAACACGTCCGGGTTGTATTGGCTGGTGGGAGTATACTCCTCTTCCGAGTCAGGCAAAATGATTATATCTTGGTTGGACATGTTTTCTGCTATCAAGGTTCATGCATAGTCTTTTAGTTAGTTACAATATATTTTCATAGTCAGTAATACTTAAGTGCAGTTATAGTCTAGGGTACTAATGCAACCTAGTTCACTATAACTATGGCTCTGATACTAATCTGTCACACCCCGTTACCCCGGTTGGCAACGAAGCGCGACGTCGCGGAAGCATAACCATAATCATAACAAACGACCACTATATGGACGTTTTTCAAAATACATCGATAAAACTTTAAATTATAGTAAAGTTATACATAGTCTGACATGAAGAAAAGAAGTTCGCACAATACAGAGATTTAAGTACATAATTAAACTATTCAAAATAATGCAGCTAAATCTCCGGTAGTTTCGAAAATGCATGCGACTCTTTAGATGCGGAAGCTTGAAAGAAAATACGTCTGAACGCACACTTGCCTTAATTTCCTGAAAATACAAGCTAAAATACGTCAACAAAAATTGTTGGTGAGCTCATAGGTCTACACGTAAATCTGACTTATATGGACAACAACAGTTAAGTTTGAATTTATAAAATCATAAATTCCATGTTATGTATTACATATAAACCATCATGCAATCGAAGCTTAATTAAAAATAAGTTTGCCCTGTGCAGTATTCCCATACGTAATACCGTGTGTTAAATATATATGCACACGCTGTTAGCCGACCCGAACTAACCCGAATGGGGGACATGACTCCCGATAGATCTATCCACAATATATTCGCGCTTACAAATAAATGCAATTAACGGTTCATGATATAAGGGCCGATGGAACCACATGTGTAATACATAATAGAAATGAAGTTGTTTTTGTGTCCATATGAAGCTGTAGCATGTATTTCAACCCCAAAACATAATAGTGTGAAAATAGGGGCTATGAGGACTCACCGTGAGTGCGATGACAAAAACAAGCGTAAAATGCTATTTAGCGTAAGTTGATGGATGATGCACCGGGTGAGTTTAATCGAGCCCTAAATGATAATAGAGACTTAATATTTCTAATATATGATAATATATATATTTATAGATTTTTATGTCTTAAATCACCCAACATTACAAGTTTATAAATAAAACCCACTTAAAACGTCATGTTTATATATATATATATATATATATATATATATATATATATATATATATATATATATATATATATATATATATATATATATATATATATATATAATTTTCCAGCTTTTTCGAAGGTTTTTCGGCCTACTTTGAGGCTGTTTTTGACCAAGCTCCAAAACGTTTTAGGCTTTGGTGTTCTAGGACATTAAACTACTACATACAAAGAGTTTTTAAAGTCAAGAACGACCATTTTTTCGAGATGTTTGGGTTGGGGAAAAAGCTTGTTGAAAAGCCTATGTTGGCCATTTTTGAGCTGTCAAACTTTCGGTTTCCCAAATAATTTCTGGAGGTCTTAAACTCCAAAATAAATTATGAAAACTTCCAGATCCATTGTTAAGACATAGATCTAACTTTTGAGACAAGAATCAACTCATTTCGTTAAGTTATGAATTAGTTATGATTTTTCAAAGTCGATAAAATTTTTCTGCCGAAAATCCGCAGTTTATAAACTTGAAATAACTAGTGATTCTTGTTGTTTATTCAAAGACTACTTGTATAAAGGTTATAAAACATATATATATCACTTGTTTTCATAATATTTACACTTATATGATGTGTTTATATTTTTATAAACACATTTGAAGAAAACAACTTAAAAACAAAACTAGAAATTTACAAACTTGAGTTTTTATGAAACTTGTTGTTGTTGGTGATGATATATATTATGCAAGACTTATATAAACATAAATATAAGATGAAATAAACTAGTATTTACTTATTTTGATGTATTTAGAGTATGTTTTTGGGTAGAAGTTGAAATCTTTACAATATATGCACCAAGAACACTTGAATTTCTTGAAGAACACTTGAAAGAAGATGGTTTGTATTGTGTGTGTGATGGAGCCGGATTTTGAGAGAGAGATAGAAGAGTTTTTGGTGTGATTAAAATGGATGAAAAGCTTATCTATTTATAGATGAAATTTGGTTTTTCAAATGATGAAAAACATGGGATGAAAAGGTAGTGTGTACTTTTAAACAAAATGATGGTGTTTAAAGTGAATATGACTTTTGTAATAAAATATTAAAGTCAACTTCTAAAAAGCACCCCTATAGGGCTGGCCAATACATGTATTTTACATGTATTTTCATTTTTTTGTATAAAAGTATTTAGAAATGTATTCTTGTATTTCTATTTTCTTGTAATTTCATAAATACTTTTGGATGCATTGTTTTAATGCATTGTTTTAGTCTTGCATAATTAATGTTAAGTAATTGTATTAGTGTATGATTAGTGTCACTAATCATAATTTAATTATGCACGTAGTTGAATTAATCCCTCATATCGTAAATTGATCGGATTAATTGATTTTCCGATTCATCGTACCGATGAATTTGATTCTAATTGAGTTGAATTTTTTAATGAACATTGTTAATCACTTTGATTAATTTCTAATGACCACTGATTAGGTTATAATTGGCCATTAAATACTGATTAGATCATAGTTGCTAACCTGGTTTAATGCCGGCTGTTACAGTATCTTCCAGGTTAACCATCTAAGACATAATCATTCCACATGTTGTCTCTTACTTTACTGGTGAGGCTGCTCAGAATGATGAATATGAGATTGAAGATAATGAAATCTTTTTTCCTGAAAAAGGTGCGTTGAATTCAGATGATATTTGAACTCAATTAGAAATCACACACAAAGTGAATTCAGATTTCAAATTCTAGAATCCATTATATTCAAACTTATTAAATCAAATAGAAAAGTAGATGTCAACATACATCATGCTATTCTTACAATGAAGAAAAACTAAAGTTTTGTAAATATACCTTCCAATCTCTGAAATCAAATATGAAGATAAAATGGATGTATGAAACCTCCTTAGAAGCAAATGCATTAGCAGTTGGAGCATTCCTTGGCGCTGGAAAAAAAACCACATTAGAACATAAGGTATTAAGAGGCAGGGCTCTCAAATATATTAATATAAGGTTTTTAATAAATTAGTATTTGTCAAACAACTTACAAATTAGATGGCATCGATTCTCATTGACTTTTATTTTAGCCCTGCCATCTTTAACAAGAAAGGACAACTCAAACAGATTTTCAACAGTCTTTGCAAATGAACTTCTATTTAACACCAAACTTTCAAGCTTGACCGTTTTTTTCTTTCGTAGCACATCAAACATAGTTGCCATGTTCTTATCTGTGTCTGGCTTCTCTTCTATACCACTTCCTACAAGCTGTAGCGTTTATATGATTCATAAATGCAAGTACACTGTTGAAAAATGTTTTGAAAAGTGATGTAGCATTGGAAATTATTACGATAAATACTTTTTTTATTAATGAGTAATCAAACAGAGCCATGAGGTGTCTAAAACCTTCTCTTCTCTTTTGCTTCTGCAACAAATTCTCATGATCATCAATGGAGGTAATTTCTTCAATTTTAATTCCTTCTGAATATATGCTCATTAAAGATGGCGATTTATATCTAGACTATAACTTTATCTTTACTACTAATAAAGCATTTAGATGTTTGGTTTTAAATACAAGTGATAATACATAAAGTACAATATGGTAAAGCATAATCTTGAATTTTAAGACAAAGCTCAAGGTACAATATGATAACTTTCTACAGCCTTCACACCCGGTCATCGCTTTTTATTCGCCTCCATCGGATGGCTACCAATTGATGGCCTCCTCTACAACACCACGCCACATCTACTGGTCTGATTTCATACTACGTCTTTTATATTTTGCTATTTTAATTTTATGGAACAAATTTATCTTTTCTATTTGTTAAGATATTGATTTTTGATGATTTACTATAGTTAGTTGGATATTTATTAGATAAATTCACAATTGCTCACCCTTTTCTTCGTTCTTTGTTTATATTTTGTTTTGGTGTTTTACAATATGATACATCAAGATTCCACAATCAATCTGATATGGGTTTTTTGTAAACTTGTTGAATTTTTCTTTAGGGAAAAAAGAGAGATGATCTTTTTAAGGACTTCTTTCTTGTTTTTCACTTATCAATGGATAAACTATTGTAGCCGGATCTGGATCTAAGGTTTTTTTTATACGTTCTTTATGAAATTATACTTGATTGGGTTCATTTTGGTATAAATTTCGTTGGTATTTGCTGATTTGCGGGATTTTTTTTGCTTGCTAATGGTGGATGCAGAAGAGACGCTGTGAAGAATTGCTCGATGTTGGACCAAGGGAGCAAAAATCGAGACCTTGAATCAATGTTCTGTTTAGAAGGTAAATATTAAATATCTTTGAGTTTTTATGTAGAATTTTTTTGTGTTATTGGTTCCTGAGTTTCAAAAATCAATCTACGTAGGACATTATGTAGACGGGGAAGCGAGCCACCGTCGAAGAACCACCGCTCTCTTGTTCGTGTATTGTCCAGACCTAGAAGCTACCTTATGGAGGGCTACGACTAGATTGGGTTAATTTAAGATGACATTGATTATAGGTGTTAATGTTTTTAAGATTAGATATAAATCAACACTTTGGAAGATTATATATTGATAATGAAAGAGAGAGTTACAATAGAATTGAAAGGTTTTTTTTAATATATAACTTTTGAACCTTATATGCCTATTTATAGGCTTACAAAACTTAACAAGATTGTTTTACTTCACCTCTAAGTATTCTTGCTTGCTAAGCTACTTAGGAGGTAAGTTTCCTTAAAGGTTAAGTCTACTTAATAGTAGAACTTTCTTAACCACTAAGTTTTCTTCATGGTTAAGTTTTCTTAGTAACTAAGGTTACAAAATATCTTCATACTAAATAAACAAAACTTAAAGATACTAAATTCCAAAAACAATCTTAGATGCATTAACACTCCTCCTTAAGATTGTTGTTGGTAATCATTACTTGAGCCTTCAAATGATCTAGCTTCATTCCAGTAAGTGGCTTTGTCAGCATATCTGCCAATTGAGCTTCGGATGTGCAATATTTTAACTTCACTTCTTTATTCTTCTCAGCTTCTCGGATGGCATGATACTTGACGTTGATGTGCTTTGTTCTTCCATGTTGCACAGGATTTTCTGCTATAGCAATAGCAGACTTGTTGTCACAAAAGATTATAGTTGGATCTTTTTGAGTTAGCTCCAAATCAGATAATATTTTTCTAACCCAAATAGCATGATTGACAGCAGCAGCAATTGCTATATATTCTGCTTCAGCTGTAGATTGTGCAACAACTTTTTGTTTACTTGAATTCCAACAAAAAGCTCCCGAACCAAGAGTGAAAATATAGCCAGAAGTACTTTTCATATCATCAATGCTTCCAGCCCAATCACTATTAGAATATCCTTCAAGTTTCACATCTTTGTTTCTTTCGAACATAATCCCGCAATCAAGAGAACCTTTCAAGTATCTTAGGACTCTCTTTGCAGCTCCCAAATGATAAGTAGACGGTGCTTTCATAAATCTAGATAGAAAACTAGCTGCATATGCTAAGTCCGGTCTTGAGATTGTCAAATATAATAAGCTTCCAACAATACTTCGGTAAGGCGTTGGATTAACCAACATTTCTCCATCATCTTTAGATAACTTACAATTCAAAACAAGCGGTGATGCAACTTGTTTGCAAGAAAGCATGTTAAATCTTTTGAGCATATCACTTGCATACTTTCTTTGTGAGATATGAACACCATCGGACTGTTGTTTTATCTCCATGCCAAGAAAATAATTTACCAGCCCTAAATCTGACATATCAAATTCAAATTCCATTTGCTTCTTAAACTTCATAATAAGATCATCATTGCTTCCGATCACAAGCAAATCATCAACGTAAAGAGAGATAATTAACTTATCTTGAGAGTTGAATTTCTTTACGTAAAGAGTTGACTCACTTGAACTTTTCTTGAAGTCATGATTTAGTAAATGAGCATCAATCTTAGCATACCAAGCTCTAGGTGCTTGTTTTAGACCATAAAGTGCCTTGTAGAGTCTGTATACCTTTTCTTCTTGTCCAGTTACTTCAAAACCTTCAGGTTGGTTTACATAGATCTCCTCCTCAAGTTCACCATTGAGAAATGCAGACTTGACATCAAGATGGTGAATTTTCAAATTACGTTGAGCAGATACAGCTAACAATAACTTGATAGTATCATGACGAGCAACCGGAGCAAAAGTATCTCCGAAATCTACACCGGGAATTTGAGAATACCCTTTTACTACTAGTCTTGCTTTGTGCTTGTGAATTGAACCGTCAGGATGATATTTAGTTCTGAACACCCATTTCACACCTATTGCACTTTTCCCTTCTGGCAAGTCAACAAGCTTCCAAGTGTTATTTTTCTTGATCATTTCAAGTTCAGACTTCATGGCTTTAATCCATTCATCGTGTTTTACGGCATCTGTATAGCTTGCAGGCTCTATATCAACAACATTACAAGACTCGTAGACATCAGCAAGTGTTCTTGTTCTTAACACATCAGTGTCGGTTGTGTCTTGAATATCAAATTCTGGTTCATTGACTTCATCGATAAACGTGTCATCTTGTGTACTTGAACCACCAACTTCATGCCTTTTAACTTCGTTCATATTCCAATCCCAATAGGCTCCTTCATCAAATATCACATCTCTGCTTATTGCAATTTTGCTATCCATGAGATCATAAATTCTATATCCTTTTGATTCTGTTGCATAACCCAAAAAGATACCTTTTCTAGCTTTTTCATCAAGCTTTGACCTCTTGACATCCGGAATATGGTAATAACAAATAGACCCAAAAATCTTTAAGTGTTTGATCGAAGGTTTAATACCTGACCAAGCTTCAATTGGAGTCTTATCACTTACGGCTTTTGTTGCTAATCGGTTGAGCAAATACACTGATGTAGCTATAGACTCAGCCCAAAATGTTTTTGGTAATTTCTTTTCATAAATCATTGATCTCGCCATCTCCATAATAGTTCTATTTTTTCTTTCAGAAACTCCATTTTGTTGTGGTGAGTATGGAACTGTAACCTGATGTATTACTCCTTGCTGTCGAAGAAAATCTTCAAACTCATTAGAAGTGTATTCTCCACCATTGTCAGTTCTGAGAATACGCAAAGTATTTCCACTTTGCACTTCGACAAGTTTCTTGAAATTCTTGAATGTTGAAAGAACTGAAGCTTTGCTGCTAAGAAAATAAACCCAACACATTCTTGTATAATCATCAATGAAAAGTACAAAGTACTTGTTGCCACTCCAGGATGATGTAGACATAGGACCACAAATATCAGAATGCACAATCTCTAGTTTTTGTGTGGCTCTTGTTACACTATATTTTGAAAATGGCAACCTGTGACTTTTTCCCAATTCACAACCTTCACATATAGAATCAACTTCAGTGATGGCAGGCATATCATTTACCAACTGAGTAGTATGCATGTGCTTGAGCGTTCTATAATTGAAGTGACCAAATCTTTTATGCCATTTCAAACTATCATCTTCCGTAATAGAAAAAGCACTAGCATTTGCAACATCAAGCTTCAAGTAGAAACCATTATTCACCTTATCAAGCGTAGCTACTTTGGAACCAGCAGCGTTCAAAATAGAGCAACAAGAATCTTTAAAATTCACGCTATAGCCGTTTTTCGTCATTTGCGGCACACTTAATAAATTTTGATCAAGTTCAGGAATATACAAGACATCAGAGATGTATTTGGTACCTTGCTTTGTGTTAACAGCAATAGTGCCTCTTCCTTTAGCTTGAACAACTTCTCCATTTCCCAACTTTACTCTAGTGTTGACTGCTGTATCAAGACTTGTAAAGAAGGAACGATCTGGAGTCATATGGCTTGTACATCCACTATCCACTAGCCATGTAAGATCCTTTGAACATATGTCAACATGTGATGCCATGAACAACTGCTCATCTTCTTTGTTGTTCTCTTTTGAAACATTTGCTTGCTGAAGTTGATGTGAATGTCCTTGATTTTTCTTTGCTCTACAATATTTTTCAATATGCCCAAACTTTTTGCAAAAGTTGCACTTAAAGTTTGGTTTATCTTTGAACCAACAATCGGCTTCTTGATGGTTTGTGTTTTGACAAATTTTACAAGGAGGAAAATTACATTTCTTTGATGGTGAAGAACTTTGTGAGGTAGTAGAGCCTTTGTTCCCCTTGTTGAAATTTCTTCTCTTGTAAGTATTCTGCTTTGTACTTTCAGTCTTGTTATTTCTTTGAGATGCTTGAAAAGCACCTTCAATTTTTCCTTCTGATCTTACAGAAACTCTCTGCTCTTGAGCTTCGAGCTTGCTTGTTAGCTCAGAAATTGTAAGCACACTAAGATCACAAGACTCTTCAATAGCAGAAATTTTAGCTTCAAATTTTTGAGGAACGCTTATCATCATTTTCTCCACTACTTTTTGCTCTTTCACGTCGTCACCTTGTAGCCTCATTCGATTAACCACATCCATCATTCTTGCTGAATAATCTTTGACAAGTTCATCATCTTTCATTTTCAATAATTCAAACTCTCTTCTGAGAGTTAATAATCTGACAGCTTTTACTCTATCAGTACCTTCATATGTCTCTTGGAGTTTGTCCCACACTTCTTTTGGTGTCTCCAAGTGCATGATGGAGGTGAAAATTTGGTCAGCAAGTCCTGATTGCAAACAGGTAAGTGCCTTGTCTTTTTTCAGCAATTCTTCTTCATAAGATTTTAATTGAGCAATCGTTGGATTTGCTCTAAGAGCTGGAGGATCTTCACCAGTCTCTACAACCTTCCATAACCCTTGAGACTTCAAATACGTCTTCATTTTGACTGCCCAAATATGATAGTGCAATCCAGAAAATATTGGAATTGCAAGAGCAGCTGAACTAGATGCCATGTCTAGTTAATTCTCAAGTGTTTCACTCCCTCTCGTGTTTCTCTCAAGTAAATCACACGGCCCCTTAAGAAGTGGGCTCTGATACCACTGTTAATGTTTTTAAGATTAGATATAAATCAACACTTTGGAAGATTATATATTGATAATGAAAGAGAGAGTTACAATAGAATTGAAAGGTTTTTTTTAATATATAACTTTTGAACCTTATATGCCTATTTATAGGCTTACAAAACTTAACAAGATTGTTTTACTTCACCTCTAAGTATTCTTGCTTGCTAAGCTACTTAGGAGGTAAGTTTCCTTAAAGGTTAAGTCTACTTAATAGTAGAACTTTCTTAACCACTAAGTTTTCTTCATGGTTAAGTTTTCTTAGTAACTAAGGTTACAAAATATCTTCATACTAAATAAACAAAACTTAAAGATACTAAATTCCAAAAACAATCTTAGATGCATTAACAAAAGGGCTCTTAACTAACAATAGGCTCCTATCCAGATTAAGAAACAGCCAATGGTGGCATCCCCCTTGCTGGGGTAACAGAGGCTGAATTCACTTCCCAAGATGAGATGGCTTCGTTTCTATTACGAAGATTTGTTTTCCGTGCCACAGGGAGCACTAATATGAACTGTCAATCAAGGTATGTTTGATTTGAAGTTACAAAATTTGTTCCTTTACCATCTGTTCTTCATCCCAAGTTAATTTCGCCTTTGAGCAAGGCAGTGTCTATTGTAATATCAACACCGTATCTTTGAAACTCACTGGGCCGTTCTTACTTTCACGTAGATTCATAAACGCATGTTGTATCAGTTTATATAGATTCTTAAATGCAGCTGTATCAGTAAACTTTCATTGTAGATTCTTAAACTTATGAACTCATGTTACCCTTTATTATATTTCTGTTTTGACAGCAAAATGCCACACACAAGGACTTAGAATGTAGTTAAAACTAGGTATGAGTGCATATGCAAAGGACCCCAAAGCTGCTGCAGATTCTCTTCTCCCTCTTTTAGAAAAAGCAGAAAATGTTGTTCCACAAGATATGCGTCAAAATACACTAGTCAAAATTGGTGTTGGTGATTTGAATGACTTAAATATAAACATGTGATTCTCTATGCAAGCAAAATCTTATATGTCATCCTCTATGCAGACAACTGCAGACCTGAGACAATTGGGAGTTGATGCATCCTAGAGAATTTAGCAAGCTGTAAGGATCACTCAATTTTAAATATCCATTTGTGCCATTATTTCCAGGTTCAACTTGATCCGTATTAAGTTTTAATTTTTGCAAATTGTCATTAATATAGGTGATGGATTTCCTGAAGGTTAAGAGCAACCTCAGGTCCAATGACAATTGGGTAACTGGATGGCACTCAAGAAGGTGCTTTTCAATGGGTAAGCCACATTGTTTTCATGAGTTCGATAATCCATATGTGCTCTTAGCTTATGTCATATACCATTTTCATGTCGGCATGCATTCAACAAATACAAATATATTGAAAATTTGTTGGATGATAGAGACTAAATTTTTAGGTTCATAAATGGGAATGAGTTTGCAAGGAGCTGTATTGTCAATGATTGTTAAGATTATGGCAGTGCATGTTCATGTTGTGTTTGTTTAAATATGTTGCATATATTTACAGGTGACCGTAAATTACCTCTTAAAAAGATTAGGCAAGAAGACTGTTGGGATTGTTGATCTGGGTGGTGGGTGAGTACACACACACTATTTCCCATATATGTATATTACAAGAACTACTGCTGTTTTCCAGCCTCATATTTATCGATTGTTCCTAAATAAATTTTCAAGAGTTACTTTAACTTTATTTTCTTGTTGTGTTGTAGGAAAACATACAAATAGATAACATGGCACATGTGCCAAAACATTGCTGAATACAAATTAGATGTGTCAAAATGTTGCTCTCACGAGCTGTATTCTCAACTTTACTATATGTTTATTTTGATTTTTGACTGTATTATTTATATAAGGTTTAAACTTAATTTTTTTAGTTATGTGTAGCTGGCTAGACTGTTCTATTTAAAATAGCTTGATTTGTAACTGACTCTTAGGAACTCTATCAATCCTGGGTTTAGAGATACGCGTAGAGATTATTTAAGGCTGTTATGTGTTCATGAATGCTGCTTTTTTTTGTTTTCAAATAAACGTACGAATAGATATTATAATGCTTATAACCTATTCGATGAAATGTCTCACATAAGCTATGCTATTTGTCCCTTTTGTTACTTGGACAAAAAAAGAGATTATGCATTTTATTTAGACGATACATGTTTCTTATTTTAATATCATCCGTATAAATACACTTCCTTATCAATGGTTGGTATAAATGTTTTATTTTCCCCATGGTTTTCATATTATTAATTAGGAAGGTTGTAAAGTTGAATGATCACATTGCATTAGTTCATGTTGGACTCATCAATGATGCTTGGAATATCTTCCATGGTACCTTACTTTCTGCTTTGATCTTAACTATCTTGTATGTATGTATTCATGTCTTCGCACTAATTATCTTCCATTGTTTGTTTGCACAAATAGCTTTCATGGGAACTGCACCATGAACAAAGATGTCTTGCTTGGTGCCCCGGAGAACAATAGACCATCTCTCTCGAGCTGCGTTTTTCAAATAGAGGTAATGGAAAATCTTGATTTATAAGCAGATTTCTAATGTATAAGATAAATGCTAGCACCATTATACGTTGGAATCCAGTAGATCGGTTTACAACCCAAATTTACTCTACCCTGCCCAAAGTAAATACAACCTTTAGCTGGACACATGTTTTTATAGAATTAGTCAAAGACCTAAAATACCCCTTGGTAATGATAACATATGGTTGCTAATGGTCAAAGAAAAATGTAGCTTTACAGAGGTGCTGCATTTTCTTTTAATACATATGAAGTGTTACCATAAAATGATCCATGTTTTTAACTGATGTTTTGAACTTGGTTGTGAAGGAAACACCTCTTTTGATTGATGTATTTTTTTCTGGGACAACTTTTCTTGCTTCGAATTGTTGGGTTCCTCCTGCCCTGCTACATCATGGTCTGGGCCATCAGCATTTTGCAGCGCAGAAGGCAGAGACAGTTTCGTGGTTCGTGTACTTTCCCACCTGTTGATTATATCCATATTATCAAAATGATGCTTTTTCACATTACTATTATTTTGTTTTAGAAATTAGTCGTGCTTCAAGATTTAATATCATAGAATAACAAGTATAGTTTTTTCTTCAAGTGGATGGTTTATGATGTTTTCTTGGCAACTTGCATGTACTGGCCCTAAATTGATCTTCTTAGAGGTGCATTTTTTGTTTCACTACAGGGACTGAGATAACAAAAAGAAGAACAAGGATACATCGAAGTAATGGCCGAATGTATGTTTGGAAACTGAAAAACGAAATGATATTGAACAAACATATCACCATACAGTATATTTTTTTTTATCAAATCTGACTTGGTTTATAATGTATCATATATTAAAGTTATAATTGTTTCTCCATGGCCATGGGTTGATCATGCATTTCATTTTTAATGGCTTCAAGATGCAACAGAGACATGAATAAAACTTCAATTATCAAATCTATTTTTTTACTCATGAACGAACATGATATCAGATGGATACTATTATTTGCAACCGCCGCTTTGCGTGGGTACACTACTAGTTCTAATATATTCAAGGGTGGACGTATAGACAAGCCTTTACTGGAATTGAAAGCAAAATAATATAGGTAATGAACGATTGCCAAACATGCAAATATTTTATTGAAGAAACTAACTCAAAACTCCAATTGATTCTCTGTTACAGGAACCTATCCATCAATTTATGTATATACTAACCATGTTTGTATTAGTATATATCTATGATTCTATTAATTTAAACATCATAATTATCTATATACCCTTATATCTTAAGAATAGATAACTCTCGTACATTTAAATTAAGATTCATAACTTGGACTACATTCCATCTTATCTTCTGCTGAACCCGATTCACATCTCATGCCATAATCAAGACTCAGACAATTCACCAACAATCACCCCCTGAATTTTTGAGACTACAACACGCATGCACCGAGTAACGATCTCATCTCACCGAACCTTACACGAGCTATGTCCTTTGTTTGGGGATCCGCCAGTTGTTTATTTCCCGCCACATGTTTGACTTCAACTTGCTCGTTTTCCACGCGCTCTCGAATGAAGTGCAAATGAGTGTGAATGTGTTTGCTCCTCCCGTGAAACACTACATTTTTAGATACCACGATTGTCGACTTGTTGTCTATAAGAATCAAAACCTTTTGCTTCTCTAATCCTGTTAACTCCGCGAGCAACTCCCTTAACCAAACCGTTTGACATGCTGCCGAAGTAGCTGCCATGATATCGGCTTCACATGAAGATAAAGCCATGGTATCTTGCTTATGCAAACTCCACGTGATAGGGGATTTACCAAGAAAGAAAACAAGACCAGTAGTACTCCGACCTCATCCACGTCTACATATGACTACTTTCGCTATGGCCCATAAGTTTCAACTCGTCACATCTCTCATATCTGATTCAAGCGAAATTGTACCGCGACGGTAACAAAGAATTTGCTTGCTCGCGCACGCATGAGATTCTCTCGAACATTGTATATAACAACTTACTACCCCGACCGAGTAAGATAAGTCCGGACGTGTGTGAAGGAGGTAACTTAAGCATCCTACTATCCTTCAATAACCAGTGGCTTTAACTTCTGGTTCATTCTCAGCTTTTGATAACTTTAGTCCTGGGTCCATTGGACATTGTGTAGCATTACAATCTTCCATGCCAGCCTCTATCAAGTTCTTTTTTGCATAGCTCTCTTGCTTTATAGTAACTGTAGGTCCCAACAGGTTTCCCAAGTATGTTCCTAGAGGCTGTAGAGGGGGGGGGGGGTGTGAATACAACTAATTCTTTAGAAAAACTTTTTTTCAAAGTTTGTATGTATATATTAATAAATGTTAATTATAAACAGGTTTGGATTGCGGAATGATCCAAACTTAGATGACATAATCACAGATTATCAACTAATCTAAGACTCACTCAGACTAGTTACAATGAACTCACTCACTAAGGTTCACTCACTGTTTTACAAGACACAGACAAACAACTTTGAGATGGAACAACTTAGACACACTTAGCTATTCTATTTTAAGTTGAAAGCATAACTTGCATGCATGAAAAACTCAATTCCTTTGCAATGCACGTAATGAACTTGTGGATGTCTCTCTTTTTATCTCTAATTCCTTGGAAGCTTCTTTTTATACTCACTCAGTGATGCTTCTTCATTGGTTGTAGAGAAAGTGGAAGGTGTTTGCAAAAAGACAAGGATGCTTTCTGCACGTCTAACAAGTTAGGCTTCGTCCACTTGTTGCAGAATCTTTGTCTTTTCCTTTTTGTCTCTGTTGTCCACAACTTTACTTAAAAGAGTAATGTCAACATTAAACCTTTCCTCTTCATGTAATGCTATTTTGATATAAGAAATGGTCTGTCACCCATTTCAGATATCCTTTTTATCTTCATGCCTCAGAGCAGCTTTGGCAGAACTGGAAGCTTCTAATTTTCCACTTTGTCTTGAGTTGTAGATTGATTTTTACGTACAAGACTTTGCATGAGGACATGGAAACAAATTCCATAAAGTATTAAACCTGTTCACAAAGAACAGAACACTTAACTTGGGTCAAAACTGTTCAACAGATATGAATAGCTTAGAAAGCATCTGTCAAACCTGTCCAACAGTTATGGACAGCTTTGACAATCTGCCAAGTTACAACGAATATAACAGTGTAAACAGCTTTGGGTTTATTTTGCAAATCACTTATCAGGATTCAAAAAGGCATTATAAAGCCTTAAATTCTTCCTTTAAGTGTATCAAACAGGTTTGATTAAAAATCTTCCACTATGATAATGAGCAGGTTTGATTGAGGCCTTTTTGTGCCTAACAATCTCTCCCTATTTGCATATCCAGCCTAAAGCTGACTTTATCAGTTATTACTATATACATTTACATTATAGTTGCAAAGATAAAGATATAACATCAAAGTAAAGTAAAAGATCAGTTTATATATACTGATACTGACTGAAACAACAAATGTTTACAAAAGTACAACTAATGTACAAAGAAAATACAACTTATGTATAATGAAAAAGTACAACTTATGTACAATGATAACTTTAACACTTTGGACTATTAAAGTTGGGAGCAGTTAATGGCAATCCTGACCAACTAATGGTCAACTTCCATTCTTCATCTACACATCACTTGTAGATGGGCCTTGGTGTTCCTCAATTTCCTTTTCCCGATCATCAGCAGCTTTGAGAAGCTTTTCTTGTTCCAGGCCAGCTATCAGTTCTTTTCTGGCTTCAGCAGCTTCTACCTCAACTCTGAGGAAGTATAACTCTTGGCCAGCCATCTCTCCTCTGTTTTAACAAGCTATTAATTGATTCCATATGGCCACTCTCCACTTGGCATGTTTGGCAAAAGCTTCTGTGAATCTGAAGGCAATAACTTGTTTGACACCAGCTTTATGAAGGTCTGAGGCTCTCTGAAAGCACATTTTCTTAGTTAGAGGATCCACAAAGAATACTCCTTCCTCAAGCTCTTCAATATATTTGCCTTCTTCAGGTTCAACGCCTTGGGGGAGGCTGTGATCATTGCCTCTGATCTAAGTGGCATAGGAACCCTGTTCAATTAGCTGGACTATCTTATTAAGCTCTGAATCTTTCTTCTGTCTTCTGGGCTTGATCTTAGGTTCTACTTGTGAAGTATCTTTGATCATCTCATCTGGGATCAAGCCCAACCCTTTCACCTTTTCCATCAGCTTTCTTACAAATGACCTGATAGTTTTAGCAGTTTCAGGCTTTGAACTGCTCATGGCAACTACAAGTTCCACCCATTCCCTGTACCCCATTCTGCCAACATCAGCAGCTTCATATGCTTCCAATTCAAGGCCATCAACACGATGTCTTGTAATCTGAAGCTTCCAGGGCTGATTTTTTCTTGAGAGGTGAATAGCTTTGACAATATTTTCCTTGGCAATCCTTCTCTCAACAACGTCAAAGAACTTTTTCTTTGCCAGGATGTCAAAATGAAATTGGGTTCTCACTGATGAAAGGGTAGAAGACACAAGTTTTCCCTTGGTCACTAAGACCTTTGAGCTTTTCTCTTTTTCTCTTTCCTTTCCACTGTCTGACCCTTTCACTGCTTCCTCCAACTTCCTTTGTACTACCAAAGATGACATTTTAACTTTCTTTGACTCTTTGAAAGCCAAAGCTTGAGCAGCTTTCACAGAGGCTGCTTCCTCTTTTTGTCTCTCCAGATACTCAGTTCGCTCTTGTTTCCACTTGTAATAGACATCAAGTGGAATTATAATTTCTTTTGCTTGAGCTTTATCATATTTGAGCTGGAGAAGTCTTTCAGCATCTGTGTCCACAACAACTTTGCATTTTCCTTTTGCTAATGTGGATAGGGTCATCTCAGTTTCTTCTTCTTCTTCTTCTGATGTTTCTAGTACAAGTTGTCTTCGTTTGCTGGGCCTGTCCTCAAGAACTGGTTCCTCCCCTTAGATGGTGTAGGGCTTGGAGACCTGGCCTGAGTAGGCTCAGCTGTCCCAGAAACAATTGATGTACCTGCAGCATCACCAGCTATTAAATGACCTGCTGCATGGCCAGCTGAAGCTGACTTCTCCTTAAGGGGAAATGAAGATTTCTCCCCCTTAGATTTGGTCTTTGAGGCACATTTCTTCTCCCTCTTTGAAGAAGATGGCATAGAGCCCTTAACACCAGTGCTGCCCAAAGGAACGGATCCAACAGGCTTGACAACAGTAGGTATGGTAACAGGTCTAGAACCAACCACACTATGCACTAAGAAAGCCAGATTGTCCTTGACCTCAGCTAACTGGGTAAGACAGGTCTCAAGAGAGGAGGATTGAGAAGTGGTAGAGGCTTAAAGAATAGAGATAGTAGCCCTATCTGTGTCACTAAACATCAGTCTCTTAAGCTGTGCAATAGTTATATTAATTGATTCTTGCACATCTTCAAAGCCTGTTGCCACAGTGTTAGACAGAGATACCACCAAGGTATACAAAGAGGCTAAAGTGGAGGGCAGTGAGACAGAATAGGTTTCAGCAACACTTGACACTTGTTGGGAAACAGCTGCCAAGCTGGACAAAGAGTCCAGTTGGTTGGAAAGGAGAGATGAAAGTGAGGAGGAGAGTTATTGCAACTGTGAAGTGCAAGCAGTAGAGAGAAATAGTCAGGTTGTGGAGAGAGTGATGGAAAGAAAGTCTTGAACAAATAAAGAAATCCTGCAAGATGTGCAGACACAGAGTCTGTAATGGTAGAAGGAAGGGTAGTCATAGAACTTTCTAAAGAACTAACCTTGTTGGACAACACAGTTAGCTATTCCTTCAAGGAAAGGTCTTTCGGTGAGGGAGGAGTGTGGGTGGATTGTTTTGATTGAATGGAGGTAGATGAAGGTGAATATGAAGGAGTGGTAGGTTCACTTGGTGATGGTAAGGGCATAGTAGAAAGAAGTTCCATGGCCTGTGCAAAGGTTAAGTGACCCAACTTTAGAGGGATCAAGGATACCATCAGCAGTGGCTAAACCTGCTTCATGAGGTGAGGTTATGGGGGATGTTTTCCTTTCAGTTGTCACTAGGAATGTGACACCTTCATCAAGGATATGGGTGGTTCCCTTAGTAGTGCCTTGGTTTTGAGGCACTTCTTTATGAGGTGAAGTGGTGTGCATTCAACATCAGCAGTGGTGAAAACTGGTGATGGAATTTGCACTTGGGGAAAAGCTTCACCAAAGGGTTGTTCAGCACCCTGAGGATCATCAGCTTGGGATGTTGATCCTTCAACATCTGTTGGGGATGGAACAGCTGCATCATAAGGAGCAGAAGATGAAGGCTGATCAGCTGGTAGGCTTGAACCAACTGTTTTGGCACCTTGTGCAGACTCAGGGTGTGAGGGAGAAATATGAGTGGGGGATAGTGTGGACTTATTATAGAGTGGAGAGGGCTCATGTCTTTCAATATCCCCAATCTGTTGAGTGGAAGGGGTAGTTGATGTGGTTGCCTCCATATGTACCATTGGTTCCTGTTGGGAGGAACCAGAGGGCTCAGGCTGACTCTGGGTTGACTCAGTCTGGAGTGAAGCAGGCTCCATAGAGGGTGCACCTTCTCCCAAAATGGGAGAAGGGGATGCAGCAGGGGTTGCTTCATGGTGACAGGCCCAACTTCAGCAGACTTCATGGCATGTTTTTACCTTTTTAGTCATTGATTTGGATTTTCCTGTAGGAGCAGGAGTTGCATCCACCTCCTGAGTAGAAGGTCCTTCCACTAAACCAAGCATCCTACTCATTGGAGTGGAGAGAGGAGGATCATCAGCAGACACTTGAGCATGAAATACCTTTGTTTCCAATGACAGGAAACACCATAGACTTGAGGATTGGTTGAGAATGGTATAGACTTTCACCACAAACATGCTTGAACATGAGATTCAGGAACCTGGGGTATCTTACAGTAGAGCCATTTGTGAATTTTCAGGCTGTGGATTATCAAATTTCTCAATTACAGGAAGATGAAGTACCTCCAGAAGAAGAGCAGCTGTGATCTCAACAACTTGAGTTTAAGAATGGTTCCTCGGATGATTTTGGTAGCAGAGTCATAAGAATAGGCATGGAAGAACTCATAAACCATTTCATGATACATGACACCAGGAGTGGCTGTCATGGCATAGTTCAAAGGGTGAGCCTTCAGGAATTCAACCATCTGTTCATAGCCTTTCCCAACATAGATTTTGGGAATGGTTAGATTTTCCACATAGTTTGTGGGTTTGATGGTTAGCATGGTGGTTACTGATGGGTGTTTGACAACATCATCACCAAGGAATGCAAGTAGAAGAGGAGTATTGGAGGCCATTTTTGGAGTGGATGAAAATGCACAAGTTTCAGACAGTAAGTCGTTTGCAAGTTTTTAGGGTTTTGCAGAGGGTATAGGTATATATGGTCGCAGTAGGGAAGAAAGAGAAGATGAAACAGTGATAGTGGGTATTTATAGGATTTGAATGTGAGATAGTGGTAGAGAGAAAAACTGGGTGGCAGATTTGAAATGTGTTGACTAACGGAACGTAACGGTTTCCACGTCAGCAAGTTTGTCAACTTGACACTTTATATCCACTTAAACACTTAACACACATTATCCGCAGGTAATTAAGATAAATAAATACATAATTTATGTAACTTAAATGTGAAGTAATGTTAATTAAAAGCCGATGTTCAAAACTGTTGTTCAAACCTGTGATGAAAGTATTTCATCCAAAACTGATCATTCTGTAACCTGTCTATGGAACCTGTGCAGTTATACGGGAATAGGTTTCAATGTGAAACATGTTCAATAACTGAACAGATTACAAGGCTTGCCTTGTATGACAGAATGCAGAGTGATCAGGTTTCAGGTTTAGACAACCAAACAGGTTAGTAAGAAAAACGTAGTTTTGAAAAACTTGTTATTTCGGCAAACCTGTTACTTGTCAAACTTGTCCAAATCTTAAAAAACTGGCTAACTAAAGAGCTAGTGAAACCTATTTTGTCAAAGCTATTTTGTAAGATTTTTATCAGATTGGATTAAGTAGCCTTAGAACATCAATGACAATTAGTCACTTTTATTTAACATTCCCGGCTTGCACACAAGGGAATTTAACCTATTTTTATCAAGAGGTTTGGTAAAAATGTCTGCAAGCTATTCTTCTGTGGGAACAAAAGTTACCTCCACGTTACCTTTTTGGATGTAATCCCTTATGAAGTGATGTCTGACCTTAATATGGTTTGTTCTAGAGTGGAAGACAGGATTGTTGGAGATGACTATGACACTTGTATTATCACATAGAATAGGAATTTTTCAATATACAAGACCATAGTCTTCAAGCTGATGCTGCATCCATAATCTGCCCATAGCAGCTTCCAGCAGGAATATATTCAGCTTCAACAGTAGAAGTGGAAACAGAATTCTGCTTCTTGCTACACCAACTGATCAACTTTCCACCAAGGAGTTGACACCCACCTGTTGTGATTTTTCTATCTAGCCTGCAACATGCAAAATCAGAATCTAAGTAGCCAATTTGATCAAGGATAGAGTCTTTGGGATACCAAAAACCCAAACCTGGTGTACCCTTTAGGTACCTGAAAATTCTTTTTACAGCAGCTAGATGTGATTCCTTTGGATCAGCTTGAAACCTAGCACATAGACAGGTAACAAGCATTATATCTGGTCTACTAGCAGTTAGATATAGCAGGCTCCGAATCATACCTCTATAAGCTGTTACAGAAACAAGTTTGCCACATGTATCAACATCCAATTTAACATTGGTTGCCATTGGGGTTTGATGGGAGAACATTGATGAAATTTGAACTTTTTCAAGAGATTTTGATTTATAAAAATTCCATTTGAGGTTTGTTTAACCTGTATTCCTAGAAAGAAAGTTAGTTCACCCATCATGCTCCTTCCAAACTTAAATTTCATGAGCAGTGAAAAGTTCTTGCATAGCTGTTCATAGTAGAACCAAATATAATGTCATCCACGTAGATTGGAACAAGCATAATATCAGTTTTCACTTTCTTTATGAACAATGTGGTATCCACTTTACCTCTGGAATATCCATTTCCCATAAGAAAATGAGTAAGAGTGTCATACAAGGCTCTTGGGGCTTGTTTCAGTCCATAAAGTGCTTTGTCCAACTTATAAACAAAACCTGGATGATGTTCATTTTCAAAACCTGGAGACTGCTTAACATACACTTTTTCTTGTAGCTTACCATTCAAAAATGCACTATTTACATCCATTTGAAATACCTTCATGCTATTGTGAGCAACATAAGCCAGAAACAAACTAATTGCTTCTAGCCTGGCCAATAGAGCAAAAGTTTCATCATAGTCAATGCCTTCTTCCTCTCTATACCCTTGAGCAACTAGTCTTGCCTTATTTCTACTGACATGACTTTGCTCATCCATTTTGTTTCTGAAAACCCATTTAGTACCAATTATTGTTTTTCCTTTAGGCATAGGGACCAACTTCCATAATTTGTTTCTCTCAAACTGATTAAGATCTTCTTGCATGGTAGTGATCCAATTGGCATCTCTCAGTGCATCATATACTTTCTTTGGCCCCGTTAGGGACAAAAACTTGAAAACATACAAAACTTTCCAAGACTGTCCCACATTGTCTGCACCCCTTTATTGATGTCACCAATTATTTGATAATTTGGGTGACACATGATCCACTTAGGATCATGTTTCAATGATGATTCCTCTTTATGAGTTTCATTTTAAACAGGTCTTGTAGAACAGCTCTCATGATTATCAGACACACTGATATCTTGAACCTCTTCATCTGTTGAGGATGAACCATTGTTGTTGAACACATCAACTGAGGATTCAGGGAAATCAACATTGCTTGGTTCTGGACATGGTACATTGACTATATCAGTGCACTTATTCACACAGGGTGGACCAATATAGTCATCATCATGTCCATTGTGGTTAACAGGTTCTACTCTGGGTGATGTGGAAGCTTTAGAGTCTTTTTCTTCAGCATTGGAGTGCATAAGATCATCAAAGCTAAAGTCTCCTGAAACTGATTCAGGATCATCTTTGAGTGAAGGATTTACAGACACTTCAAAGGTGACATTTATGGATTCATCTACCACCTTTCTCTTAGGGTTGTATACTCTGTAGGCTTTCGAAATTGCTGACTATCCAACAAACACTCCTTCATCAGCTTTGGGTCCAAATTTGGCCAGCTGATCCCTTTGGTGTAGAATGAAACAAGGGCATCCAAACATATGGAAATAACTTATATTTGGCTTTCTCCCTTTGAGTAACTCATATGGAGTTTTATTGAACCTTTTCACCACTAAGGATCTGTTTTGAGTAAAGTAAGCAATGTTGACAGCTTCAGCAAAATGATGAAGGGAGACCTGGTGCACATAAAATTGTTCTAGGAGCTTCTATAAGAGTCCTATTTCTCCTTTCAGCAACTCCATTTTGTTGTGGAGTTCTTACAGCTAAAATGTTTTGAGAAATTCTCTTTTCTTCACAGAAGTCCTCAAGAGTACTATTTTTGAATTCAGTATCATGATCACTACTAAGCTGCTTGACTTAGGTAGAGTTTAGAACTTCCATCTTTTTGATAAATCTAATAATTTCTCTTGCACTCTCTCCTTTGGTCTTTAGGAAGATCACCCATGTATACCTGGAGAACTCATCAACCATTACTATGGTGTAGCTTCTACCTCCTAGACTTGAGACATTAACAGGTCCAAACAAGTCCATGTGGATTAAGAAGAGAGGTGTATCAATAGAGAAATTATGCTTAGACTTAAAAGATGTTTTTCTTTGCTTACCCTTCTCACAAGCGGTGCAGAGTTTATCCTTAACAAAAGTTATAGAAGACAAACCTGTTACCAACTCTTTCTTATAGAGTTTGTTAAAATTCTTGAAGTTTAGGTGTGATAGCCTTTTATGCTATAACCAGTTGAGGTCTGCATTGCTCCTTGAGATGAAACAGGTCTCAGTTGTTTGATCAGCAGATTTCATGTCTACAATGTATACCACTTTCTTTCTTTGTGCACACAACACAAATTTTCCTTGAGGATCCAGTATGTACCCTAAGTGCTCATCAAAATTAACTTTGTAGCCAGCTTCACACAGTTGATTGATGCTTACAAGATTGTGTTTTAGCCCAAACACATAGGCTACTCTGTTGAAAATTGCAGCACCTACATGAAGGGTTCCATATCCTTCTGTGGATCCCTGGGCATTGTCACCAAAGGTGACTTTTGGGCCTTTCTCAGGCTTAAGGTCACTCAGCAGTTTCTTGAAACCTGTCATGTGGCTAAAACAACGACTATCCAAGTACCAAACCTGACTTGGTTGTTTGACCTGCAGAGTAACAAGAGGAAACATTAGTTCTTAGGGGAACTCATCATAGGGATGCGTTCTCCTTCCGCATCAACATTTGTTGATGAACCACTTAGATCAACCCTAATATTTCCAATTTAGATTGTATCTACTGAGATACTCTCCTCAATGACAAGGTTGCTTCCAACACTGCTTGATTTTGCAATGTTGGAGCTAACAGTGTCAACAGGCCTTATGTCCTCAATTTCAGGACAGTCCTTGGCCATATGAGTTTTCTTTCCACATTTATAACATTTTCTCTGTTTAGATTTCTTAAAATAAGAACTCTCAGAAACACATTCTGATTTATCTTTGTTGGGCTTATCAACAGGTTTTGCGAATGTTTCACTTGTTTTAGCACAACCAACAGGTCTTATGGAAGGTTCAACAGCAACAACTTGCCTGTATCCTCTTTCCTCTTTTTGGGAGGACAGAGATCAAATACAAACTATTTAACTATTTTCTGACCTTCCTCAGGGTTGGATGACTTATTTCCAGTTTTCTCAGGTTGAGCAATGGCTTTGCCTTTGCCTTTACTGAGCTGTGACGACTTTTGCCTGCTTGTGGTAGTATGGTCATCATGCCTGATTTAAACAAAAATATTGTCTTTCATTTATAACCAACTTACCAACATGATCTGAAAACTTATTTGAAATCACAGTAGATTTACTTCCAACATGAGACTTACCCCTGTTGGATGTAAGCTGCTTTCCCTTTGAAAATTTCTTCTTAAAGAATTCCGCATTGAATGGAGGATCATGTTTCTTACTATTTACTTTGGTCTTGGATACTCTCTTATTGACAGGATTAGTAGCCAATGCAACAGTTTTAACTTGTTTCCCAATCTGTTGTTTATGTGAACTTGCTGGTTACTTAGCAGGATGGTTTGATGGAGAACACATTCATCACCACCAGACTTTACACCTTTTTCACATAAACTGTCAATGTTTTGAGGCCTGACAAACCTGTTTGTTGAAATCAGCTTCCCATTACATTTTGAATAAATGTATTTAGAAGCTCACCAAGAGTAGACCGGTCTGTTTCCAGATTCTTGATTTCAATAATTGAAGCTGATGTATCAAGATCTCCTCCAAGATAGGCTTGGATTTGAGCAGGATTTGCTCATTGATACATTGATTGACTCTTTTAGCTGAATGGAACCAGGAGTCAACAATATTTTGAAGCTTTGAATGCTTTAAGTATGTTTCTCTCTTTTCCTCTATCAAAACTGTATTGATGTGTTTTACCTTGTACATCATTCTAGGAATCAAGTTATCTAAAGCGCTAAGAGCTTCAGCTTCTACCAGATCTTGTTTGAAGTTACTTGTAGAGGGAACATCAGTTCTGGCCACCACACAATTGTTATCCTCTTCATCAGATGATGAATCCGAGTCTTCCCAATCATAGGTTTCAGCCATTAGTCCTTTCTATTTATTATAAGCCACAGAGTCTTCTAACTTTTTTAACTTTGCAATGGCCATAAGGTACTTAAAACCTGTAACCATCGTCCTTGTTTGTCTTGTAAGGTTTGGAAGATGAGCCAACAGCTTTAGACACACAGTCAGCAGCTATATAAACAGTTTCACCACATTTAAAGCACTCAGCCTTGGATTTATCAAATGCTTTCTTTTTGATACCAAATCTTTTCTTGTTGAATTTTCTGACAAACATGACAATCATTTTCTCATCATCAAGTTTAGCAAGATCTTCACACTCATCTTATTCTTCCGAGATTACCTCCAAGTCATCATCAACCTATTGATCAACTTGTGTGAACACATCACATACCTGATTAACAGGTTTCCTCACACTGGCCACTAAGGTTGCACCTCTCTTGGACATTTCCAAGGCATTTATCTTCTGTTGCCTTGATTGTTCATCATTCAGCAAGGATCCATATAGGTTGACTAGATCCATGCTTCTGATACTACCTGAGTTTATGAAAATTGTTGAAATGTAGTTCCATTCCTCAAGTAAGATGTCCAAGAACTTGTTCTCCATGGTTAAACTGTCCTTAGTGATTCCAATAGCTTTGAGATCATTGGTTAGAGCAGTAAACCTGGTGTAGGTTTCAGTGAGACTCTCCTTGGGCTTTGCAAAGAATAGTTCATATTGTCTAACAAGATTATTGATCCTGTTATCCAATGTGCTAGTGAGGCCATCATAGACAGTACACAAAGTATCCCACATTTCTTAAGCAGTTTTCATCTTTTCAACCTGTTTGAACACATCATCAGGTATAGAGAAGACAAGGTTGTTCCTTGCTTTTGCATCAAGGGCCACCAGTATTTTATCTTCATCAGTCATTTGAGGTTTTTCTTTCTCAATGGTTTTGACCTCAGGAACAGCACCTTCAGCATCAGGAGTAATAGTAGTGATAGATGTAGGTACATATGGACCTTCCATCACTATCTCTGGAAGTTACACATCCAGATTTTCTAAGTAGAGCATAATTATGCACTTCCATCCGGAGAAGTTCATGATTAAACTTTAGAGGTTTGGCCATATATCCATGTCATAGTAAGAAGAAGAGTTTGCAACACTCTAAACTGCTCTGATACCAGTTATAGGTACCAACAGGTTTCCCAAGTATGTTACTAGAGGCTGAGGAGGGGGTGAATACAACTAATTCTTTAGAATACACTTTTCTCAAAGTTTGTATGTATATATTAACAAGTGTTAATCACAAATAAATTTGGATTGCAAAATGATCCAAACTGAGATGACAGAAACAATAGTTTATCAACTAATCTAAGACTCACTTAGACTGGTTACAATGAACTCACTCACTAAGGTTCACTCACTGTTTTACAAGACACAGACAGACAGCTTTGAGATGGAATAGCTTAGACACACTTAGCTATTCTATTCTAAGTTGAAAGCAGAACTTGCATGCATGAAACTCAGTTCCTTTGAAGCTCCTTTTTATACTCACTCAGTGAATCTTAGTGAAGCTTCTTCATTGGTTGTAGCTAAAGTGGAATGTCTTTGCAAAAACACAAGGATGCTTTTTTGCACGTCTGACAAGTCAGGCTTTGTCCACTTGTTGCGGAATCTTTGTCTTTTTCTTTTTGTCTCTGTTGTCCACAGCTTTACATTAAAGGGGAATGTCAACTTTAAACCTTTCCTCTTCATGTAATGCTATTTTGATATAAGAAATGGTCTGTCACTCAGATATCCTTTTTGTCTTCATGCTTCAGAGCAGCTTTGGCCGAACTGGCAACTTCTGATTTTCCACGTTGTCTTGAGTTGTAGATTGATTTTTGCGTTCAAGACTTTGCATGAGGACATTGAAACAAATTCCATAAAGTGTTAAACCAGTTCACAATGAACATGTTTTGTTCACAAAGAATAGAACACTTAACTTGGGTCAATCCAGTCCAACTGTTATGGACAGCTTTGACAATTGCCAAGTTACAACGAATGTAACAGTGTAAACAACTTTGGGCATATTTTGCAAATCACTTATCAGGATTCAATAAGGCATTAAAAAGCCTTAAATTCATCCTTTAAGTGTATCAAACAGGGTTAATTAAAAATCTCCGCCTATGATAATGAGTAGGTTTGATTGAGGCCTTTTTGTGCCTAACAGTAACACATCCCCTTTCTTGAGAAACCTTAATGCCCAAGTAATAAGTCAACAAGAAAAGATCTAACATTTCAAACTTTGAAGACATCATGGTTTTGAATTGGGATGTTATTTCATGACACGTTCCCGTTACGAATAACTCATCTATGTATACGGCTACAATGATATATTCGCCTCTTAAAACCTTCTTATAAATCGTCGTTTCTTGCAAACATCGGTTAAAACCCATTGCTCGTAAGATGCCATCAACTTTTGTATTCCACGCCTTGGTGCTTATCATAATATATATAAGGCTTTTTCTAACTTGTAAACTTTTCCTCCTTCTCCTGAGTTTTCAGAACCCTTAGGTTGGCTTACGTACACTTCTTCTTGTTAAATAGGTTTTGTGTTTATTTTGTTCTCTTTGTATAGTGAAGGGTACCATTATGTAATATATGTGTCTTGTAGGTCCCAAAAGGTTTCCCTAGTATGTTGCTCTAACCTGTAGAGGAGGGGGGTGTGAATACAGCTACTTAAAAATTTCAACACACTTTGTCAATGTTTGTATGTATATTATCAACAAGTGTTAATTACAAACAAGCTTGAACTGCAGAATGGTTCAAACAGAGATGACAGAAACAACAGATAAACTACTAATCTAAGACACACTCAGACCAGTTTCAATGAATACGCTCATAAAGATGGACTCACAGTTTTTACAAGACAGACAGACAGCTTGAACAAGAGCAACTTGGACACACTCAACTGTTTTATTCTAAGCAGACTTTGCTTGCATGAAAACACACTTCTTTGCACATTCTGAATTTCTCACTCTTGGTTATCTCACATTCCTTAGAAGCTTCCTTTTATACTTTCTCAGAGAATTTTGGTGAACCTTCTTCATTGGATGCAGAGATAGTGGAGTGTCTTTCCAAAAAGACAAAACTGCTTTTCTGCACATTCTGACAAAACAACATTTGTCACTACTTTGTAGAATCTTTGTCTTTTTCATTTTTTCTCTGTTGAAGACTCCTTTACCTTAAAGAGGAATGTCTACTTTAAACCTTTCCTCTTCTTGTAGAGCCATTTTGATATAATAAATGGTCTGTCAACCATTTCAGATATCCACTTTGTCTTCATGTATCTGAACAGTTTGGGCAGTGTAAGCAGCTTCTGATTTTCCACTTTGTCTTCGACTTGTAAACTGATCTTCTAGTCCAAGACATTACATGATGACATAGAAACATATTCCATAAAGTGTATAACCTGTTCACAAAGAATTAGTTTTGGTCCAAGCTGCTCAACAGAAATGAGCAGCATAGACAGTTTATGTCCCCATAAGATGCATAACAGGTTTGACTGAGGCCTTTTTGTGCCTAACAATCTCCCCTATTTGCAATAGTCAGTCTAAGTTGATTCTATCAATTATCGCTATATATTTTTACATTACATTTGATGAAATGAAATTACGACGTTGAAGTAAAGTAAAAGATCAGTTTATATATACACTGATATTGATTATAAACAACACATGTTTTACAGAATTACAACTAAATTACTATAGTAAATTACAACTAATGTAATAAGATAGATTACAACTGATGTAATACAGTACAACATATGTACAAAGATAATTTCAACAAATTAGACTGTTGATGGTGGGAGCAAGTAATGGTAAGCCTGTCCAACTTATGGACAGCTTCCATTCTTCATCAACTCAACAGTAGATGGACCTTCAAGCTGTAGCCTGTCTTCAAACAGATGTTTGAAATGCTTCATAGTCTCCTTAATTTCTTCTACTTCATGTCTAAGAAACATGAAGTCAGGGTGTTGAAGTTCTCCTCTTTCATAGAAACCTTTATGATGTTCCCAGATAGCTGCTTTCCATTTCGAGGCTTGACCAAAAGTGTTGGAGAGTCTAAAGGCTATGATCTGTTTGAGACCAACCTTATGAAGACCAGATGCCCTTTGGAAACACATTTTCTTTGATAAGGGGTCCACAAAGAACACCCTTAGCTCAGGCTCTTCTATAAGTTTGCCTTCCTCAGGCTCAACTCCCCTTGGCAGACTGTGATCCACCCCTTTGATTTCAACAACATGCATGCCCTGTTCAATCATCATGAGGAGCTCTTCAAGCTCTGTATCCTTTCTCTTTCTCCTGGGCCTGATCTTGGGTTCCACTAGAGAGGAACCCTTGATTTGTTCTTCAGGAATTAAGCCCAGGTTTTTGACTTTCTTCATTAGTGTTTTGACATATGCCCTGATAGTTTTAGCCGTTTCAGATTTTGATTTACTCAGGGTAACTACCAATTCAACCCATTCCATGTACCCCATGCAAGAAACACCAGCATACTCATAAGCTTCGAATTCTGGACACTCAACACCTAGCCTGGTTATCTGAAGCTTCCACCGCTTGCCTTTCTTTGAAAAAGGGACAATTTTGACAATGGTTTCCTTGGCAAGTGTTTTGTTGGCCACATCAAAGAATTTCTTCCTTGCCATGTTGTCAAAATATACTTGGGCTTTAGATGAGGAGGATACAGGCTTTGACTTGGTCACTAAGACTTGTGATTTCTTTGCCTTCTCTCCCTCTTTATCAGTCACAGCCTCTTTGCAGCCTCTAACAGTTTCCTTTGAACATGCAAGGAAGGCATTTTAATTTTTCTTGCCTCCTTGTATGCAAAGGCTTTGGAAGAGGCTTCTTCCTTCTTTTCTCTTTCCAGAATCTCAAGCTGCTCTTCTTTTAATGAATAACAAGTCTCCAGTGAAACTCTCATTTCTTTGGCTTGAGACTTGTCAAATTTGAGCTAATTTCTTTGAGATAGTGAGTGTTCACAGAGGTCTTTTGTTTACCCTTTGCTGCTTTGGTCTGAGCAGCTTCCATTTCCTCATCTTCTTCCTTAGTCTCTTCTAATATTAAGTGCCTCTTTCTGCTTGGTCTATCCTCAGGAATGGATTCCTCTCTCTTAGATGGTCTAGGGCTAAGAGATCCAACCTGAGTAGGCTGAGCAGTTTCAAAGACTTTGGACAAACTTGCAACAGGACACGTTTGGAAAAGACCTGCTGCTTGCCCTACTGAAGCTGATTTCTCCTTAGAGGGAGATGAAGATTTCTACCCCTTAGACTTTGTCTTTAAGGCAGATATCTTCTCCCCTTTTGAAAGAGATGGAACAGAGCCTTTAACAACAATTCTGCCTGAAAGAATGGATCCAACAGGCTGGACAACAACAGTTTTGGGAACAAGTTTGGAACCAACAAGGTTGTGCACTAAGAAAGCCAAGTTGTCCTTAACTTCTGCCTACTGGGTAACACAGGTGTGAAGAGAAGAAGAATGAGAGGTTGCAAGGGAGAAGAGTTGGGAGATAGCAGTCCTGTCAGATTCTTTGAACACCAAACTTTGAAGTTGTGCAAGAGTCATTTCATGGGAATCTTGCATATCATCAAAGTTTGAGGACGCAGATTTGGACAGAGATACCACGAAGGTATTTAGGATGATAAAGTGGTTAAGCAGGTTTCAGCAAGGGCTGACAGCTGTTGGGAAATAGCTGACAGTGTGGACACGGAGTCCTGTTTGTGAGAAAGAATTAAGGAGAGGGAGGAGGATAGTTGTTGCAGCTGTGCAGTGAGTGCAAGCAGTTGAGAAGAATGTTCAGTTTGGGGAGCAGGGGTGGGAAAAGAGGTCTTGAACAAATCAAGAAACCCTTGAAGCTGAGCAGACACAGAGTCTGAAATAACTGAAGGGAGGGATGTCATAGAATTTTCCAAAGAACCAACTTTGTTGGTCAGCACAGACAGCTGATCCCTCAAAGATAGATCTTTGGGGGATGGAGGTGTATGGGTTGACTGTTTGGATTGGGTTGATGGTGAGGAGTGTGAAGGTGATGGTGAGGATTGTGGAGTTTGGGGGTCCATAGGTGAGGGTAGGGAGACTTTGGACAGAAGTTCCATAGTCTGGGCATAAGTTAAGTGGCCCAGCTTGGAAGGGTCAAGGGGACCTTCAGCAGTGGCTGTAGCTGCATCATTAGGTGAGGCAGTGGGAGTTGGTGGCCTTTTAGATGTTACTGGGATAGTAGCACCTACATTAAGACCTTGGGTGGTTCCCTTAGTAGTACCTTGGTTTGTAGGAACCTCTTCATGGGGAGATGGGATGTGCATTTCAACATCATCAGTGGTGAAAACTGATGATGGAATTTACACTTGGGAAGCAACATTACCAGAGGGATGTTGTATTCCCTGAGGTTCATCAGCTTGGGTTGTTGGTCCTTCAACAGCTGTTTGGTGTGGAACAGCTGCATCACCAGGATCAGAAATGAAAGACTGGTCTCCTGATTGGTTTATATCAGCAGTTTTGGCACCTTGTGCAGACTTATATTGTGTCTGAGAAGTATGAGGGGGTAACCGTGTGGACTCAGTGTGGAGTGGAGCGTGCTCCAGTCTTTCAATGTCTTCAGCCTATTGAGAGGCTTGGACAGTTGATGTGGTGGTCTCCTTTTAGACAACTGGTTCCTGTTGGGAGGAACCAGAGGGCTCAGGCTAACTTTGGGTGGACCCTTTATGCAGTGAAGCCTGCTCCATAGTGGCTGCACTTTCTCCCAAAATAGGAGAAGCAAAAGCAGCAGGGGTTGCTTCTTTTACAACTCACTCCTGTTGAGAGGGGTCAGAGGGGCTGGTTTGAGAGGATGATTTGTTTTTGGCTAATGATTTTCGTCTGTTATAGGATTTTAGGAAGGATGTGGAGGATGGATGTTGTGGAGAAGTGATCTGGGGTTCTATTTGGACTGGTGGGGAGACTAGGTTAGAAACAGGAGGTTGTTCCTGTTCCATAGTATCAGGTGCCACAGAGGAACCAGCCACAAAGGCTTTAGGTTTAACAGATGAACCAGGGTGATCAGCCTGCTCCCCCTCAGCCACTGAGGCTGAGGGTGCAAACTTAGCTGTTTTAGCCTTCTTGCGCACAGTCTCAACTTCACTTGTTTTCAAGGCCCTTTTAATCAGTTTAGGCCTTGATTTAGATTTTCCCTTGGGAGGAGTGACCGGATCCACCTTCTGAGTAGAAGGCCCTTCCACTAAACCAAGGAACCTCCTCATTGGAGAGGAGGTTCATCATCAAGAACTGGGGTATAGAAGACCCTGTTTCCTATTACGGGAAACATTGCACTTGACAATAAGGGTTGAGAGGTGTACATATGCTCACCACAGATGTGTTTGAAGATGAGGCTCAAAAACCTTGGGTATCTGACAGCAGCTGGACATTGTTGTTGTTGCACCAAGTTCTTCAAATTCAGGAAAATCCATTTTGCCATGTTCGAGTTGTCCCATCCACAAACTGTAGGACAATAGGAATTTCATCCCTGCTAAGTTGGTCAAATGAACCAACTTTGCAGCTCAGACTCATCACCACGGAGGCGAACAAAAAACTATAGGTTAAGGATCAATCTCTTCTGAATAGCGTAGCACCAACTTTTGGTTCTGCTACACCACAGAAGCGTAGCAGATTATCCATTTGTTCATCCTCAGACTGAGGTTTGTCATAGGTGTCAGCCACTGGGAGATGAAGTACTTCCCTGAGAAGAGCAGTAGTTATCTCAATAGTTTGAGTTCCATTGAGAATAGTCCCCTTGATGGTTTTGGTAGATGGATCATATGAGCAAGTGTACCAAAACTCATAGACCATCTCCTGGTACATAACACCAGGAGAAGCTGTCATGGCATAGTGCAGGGGATGGGCTTAAGAAACTCCATCATCGAATCATAACCTTTCCCAGCATGGTTTTTAGGAATGGTTAAGTTTGCAATGTAGTTGGTGGGTTTGATTGTGAGCATGATGTTGACAGAGGGGTGCTTCTCAACGTCATTACCAACGAACACAGGGAGAAGGGGGTTGTTTTGTTGAGCCATTTGGGAAAGTAGTAGGGATGCAGGATTTTAGGACACTTAGTCTGTTAGGGTTTATCAGGAAGTTATGGAAACGGTAGGAAGAAGAAGATGATGAAACAGTGGTTTGGGTATTTATTGGATTTGAATATGAGTGAGTAGGGGAGAGAAAGGTTTGGGCGGTTGATTTGAAATGTTTCTAATGGAAAACGGAACGGTTTACCTTGTCAAAATAGTTGTCAGACCAACTTGACCTTTTTAACTACTAAAACACGTAACAAACGTTATCCGCGGGTAATTAAGTTAAATAAATACTTAATTTAACTAACTTAAATGTGAAGAAAGGTAATTAAAACTGATGTTCTAAGCTATTATTCAAACCTGTGATGAACATGTTTCATCAAAAACTGATCACTCTTCAAGCTGTTCATACAACCTGTGCAGCTATATGAGAACAGGTTTCATTGTGAAACCTGTTCAATAGCTAAACAGGTTTTTACAAGGCATTGCCTTGTATGACAGATTAAGAGAGTGAGCAGGTTGAAATATTGTACAAGAGAACAGGTTTGAGATTAAAACCTTATTTGTCAAGCCTGTTATACGTCCAAGCTGTCCAAATTTTCAAAAACTGGCTAAGTACAGGACAAGTAAACCCTGTCCTGTCCAAGTTGTTTTGTAAAATTTTGACAGATTTGAACAAGTGATCTTTATAACATCAATGACACTTAGTCACTTCTATTTATCATACCCAGCTTACTTACAAGGCAATTAAACATGTTTTCATCAAGAGGTTTGGTGAAAATGTCTGCAAGCTGTTCTTCTGTGGAAATAAAACTTACCTCCACATTACCTTTTTGGATGTGATCTCTGATAAAGTGATGTCTGATTTCAATATGCTTTGTTCTTGAGTGGAAGACTGGATTGTTGGAGATAGCTATGGCACTTGTATTATCACACAGAATAGGAGCTTTCCTATGTAAAAGGCCATAATCCTCAAGCTGATGTTGCATCCATAGAACTGCCCACAACAGCTTCCAGTAGCAATGTACTCAGCGTAAGCAGTAGAAGTAGAAACAAAATTCTACTTCTTGCTGCACCAACTGATCAACTTACCACCAAGGAGTTGACATCCACCTGTTGTGCTTTTCCTGTCAAGCCTGCAACCTGCAAAATCAGAATCTGAATAACCTATTAGTTCAAGGCTGGAGTCTTGGGGATACCAAAGACCCAACCCTGGTGTATCCTTTAGGTATCTGAAGATTCTTTTGACAGCAGCAAGATGTGACTCTTTTGGATCAGCTGTTACTGAAACAGCTTTGCCACAGACATCAGCTGTTATTGAACAAGAACAGCTTGGACACACTCAACTATTTTATTCAAAGCAGACTTTGCATGCATGAAAACACACTTCTTTGCAGGTTCTGAATTTCACACTCTTGGTTATCTCACATTCCTTAGAAGCTTCCTTTTATACTCTCTCAGAGAATATTGGTGAACCTTCTTCATTGGATGCAGAGATAGTGGAGTGTCTTTCCAAAAACACAAAACTTCTTTTCTGCACGTTCGGACAAAACAACATTTGTCCCTACATTGAATAATCTTTGTCTTTTTCATTTTGTCTATGTTGCAAACTTCTTAACTTTAAAGAGGAATGCCAACTTTTATCCTTTCCTCTTCTTGTAGAGCCATTTTGATATAAGAAATGGTCTGTCACCCATTTCAGATATGCACTTTGTCTTCATGTATCAGAACAGCTTGGGCAGTGTAAGCAGAATCTGATTTTCCACTTTGTCTTCGACTTGTAAACTGATCTTCTAGTCCAAGACATTACATGATGACATGGAAACATATTCCATAAATTGTATAACCTGTTCACAAAGAACAGGTTTTGTTCACAAAGAACAGAACACTTAGTTTTGGTCAAAGCTGCTTAACAGACATGAGCAGCGTAGACAGTTTACGTCCAGCATGTTCAACTAAGTAGAACAGCTTGGAAAATCTGCCTTAGTTGCAACAAATGCAACAGGGTAAGCAGCTTTCACTTATATTGGAAATCACTTTTCAGGTTTTAATAAGGCATTAAGAGGCCTTAAATTATACCTTCAGGAGCATCAAACAGGTTTGATTAATAATCTCCCCCTAAGATGTATAACAAGTTTGACTGAGGTCTTTTTGTGCCTAACATGTCTATATATTGTAGAGTAATGTAATGCAATCCCTACGGAATTTTCCACATAACATGGTATCAGGCATACCGACCTAGGTTTCTTTTTCCTGTGGTAGTGCCCTACCCTTCCTGCTCTGACAGTGTACCCACCTTCGGCGCCTCAGGCTTCTGTTGCCTTCATCCTCCCTTTTTCCCTGCGACCAGGTGACTAATGTCGGTCTGTCTCTCCTTCTCTCTGTGCTGCGCTGGCCTGACCAGCACTGGTCTGTCTCTTCTCCTCTCTGTTCTGCGCCATTCTGTGTCGCGACGATTCTGTCCTGCGATTGTTCTCCCTGTGCTGCGACGCTACCTCTGTTGTGGTAGTTTTTGTGTCTCGCCGCTGCTGCCTATCCCTCTGATTGCTTGTGCTGCTGCCTCGCAACCGCTGCCTGTCCCTCCGATTGCTTGTGCCGACTACCCTCCTGTCCAATACACCCGATTACGGTATCTTTAACATTACAATCGTTCTCCCATAGTGAGTATTCGTCTCATGTCTTTTACGCTTCATTGCACTTATTTTTTGTTTTTTTGCTTTTCTAGGGATCATGACATGCATGCCTCCTATGATAACCTCCCCTAGCCCGCACACTACCAATCAACTTGTTTATGCACTCACCAATGTCTACTCTCAATTTAGTTTCAAACTTTCTGTTGATGGTTCTCGAATTTATGGCGTCACATTTTCCTTGATATGTGTAAAGGTGCAAAGGATTTAGGTCACATCACAAGTGAATCTAAACCCTCTTCTATTCTTGATGAGATTGGGAATACATTGATTCTTGCATCAAATCTTGGTTTTATTCAACTTATGAATCTTCTACAAATCATATCGAGTGACACGTGTACTGATAAGGAATTATGGGAAAAACTTGATGAATTCCTTCTTAATAATAAAATGTCTCGTATGTTACAACTCCAAGACCAATTTCGAAACAATGTAAAAGGTTCCAACTCCATCACTTTTGTCATACTCTAAAGAACATTGTCGATGCACTGGCTGATGTTGAATCCCCTATTAGTGATGTTGAACTAGTCATGTAGATCCTTCCAAAATTACCTCCATCTTAGTCTAGCATTGTAGATGTCATCACCAATACCAATCCCTTCCCCACCTTTATGAAAGCGAAAATTATGTTACTTTTACATGAACCTTGTGAAGTTCTGGTTGATTCTCACCTTGATAGATCTGTTCACCTCTCCATCGCTTGATACTCCAACACCACTCATGTAAGGTCTACACACTACAGATCTATCTAGACGCGGAACCGTCAAAGAGTGCGGAATCCTCTTTAACGGGTAGACGGAAACAACTCTCACTATGAAACACGGAGACTATCAACGAGCTGCACGAACTACACAAGAACGCACCTACTACAAGATTCTCTCCGAAACACTAACCTGGTGATAAACTCGAAATCGCTCTTTGCTTAATCACTCTCGAACTCTGCAAAAAGTCTGATAATATTTCGATTCTATCCCTAATTATAGAGGCTAATTTGAGTCTGTCATGGGCCAAACTCGAATCTGGCCCAAAGCCCATTCGAGTTTCTCCTCACTGACACTCTCGAAACTGCCTCATAACACATTCGAATCAGCCTAATTGACTTATTCGAATCTGACCTAGATTCGAATCTTAGTCCTTTGAGGATTCGAATTTACTCATTCAAATAATTAACTTAGAGTAGAAACTTATATTTTTAACTTATGTTTGATTTTATCTTTGATCTTTATGTTTGAACTTCTTGTAATACGTTACATCAAGTTCAAACATACAAACAATAAAATCAAACATATATAAACATATATATCAACCACTCGTTAAAACTCAATACTTTGAATATTACTTAAACCAAAATGTTCGATCACTTAGACTGCTATCGTCACACAGGGTGTACCAACAGACTCCCCCTTGACGATAGCTTCTAACTATTTACATCAAGTTTAAGTACTAGATCTATATATACTACTACCTGCGTATATACCAGCATCTATACAAACTCTGACAACTTTTTGGAACTTTCTGGCTTCAGATCTCCATTCTTCATGAAAGAAGATATGTTGTCCATGAAGCTTCTTCAGATCTTCCTTTGACAGATTTATCAGTTGCAGAGGATCATACACTCTCAAAAGAACTTTGTCGTCTTGATCCTCCATGATGGCTTCAGCAGTTTCATTATCAAGGTACCACCACTTCATGTTGCTCAAAATATCTTGAGGCATCTTCTTCATTGGCACCCTTCTTAAGCATTTGACAGGCTTGTAAACCATTTTTGCCCATGGTCGTCCTGTATGCGGATCTATCCTTGAAGTATCTTCAACTCTTTTTCCAGAGCTTGGTTTGAGTCTCTCAAACCTACCGAATCTCCCTTCTCGTCTGACTATCTTAGCGATCACTTCAGCATAGGGATCATTTCCGATATTGATTAACTCTTTCCATGCAAGCTCTTTCACCTCTACCTTCGGCAATGTATTGAACACCTTAAGTTTGCGCCTTAGGTATTGGAGACCATCTCTTCTCTTTAGAATAAAAAGCTGCAGTTCCCTGTCGAAGAACCAGCTAATAATACCTCTAGTGAAGTTTTCTGCACCAGGAATCCTCATCGTCTTCTTTATCTTCGGCTCAGTCTTCTTTTCTTCCTTGCGGAACCAAAGATTTAGCAATTCAGCTCTGCTCGGTTCTCTTTCAGCCTCTTCCATTTCTGAATCATCTACCGAGGCCACTTTGATGTCATCAATGTCTATTACATGTTGTTCAGTATGTTCATATAATTCTGTGACATGCTGGGACTGAATGATTACTTCGTTTACGTTATCTGTTAGGCTCAAAAAGGCCTCAGTCAAACCTGTTCTATATCTGAGGGGGAGATTTTATAATCAAACCTGTTGATACATTTGAAGGTTGAATTTAAGGCCTGTTATATGCCTTATTGAAACCTGAAAATGATTTGCAATATCAGTCTAAAGCTGTTCTATATGTTGCATGTGTTGCAACCAAGACAGTTTGTCCAAGCTACTCAGTCTGCTGATCAGGCTGGACAGAAACTGTCTACGCTGCTCTACACTGTTGAGCAGCTTGTGCATTTTTAAAGTGTTCTGTTCTTTGTGAACAAAACCTGTTCTTTGTGAACAGACTAAACACTTTATGGAATTTGTTTCCAAGTCATCATGTATTGTTTTTGACTACAAGATCAGTTTACAAGTCGAAGACAAAGTGGAAAGCAGAACCGCTCAGCCTGCCCAAGCTGTTCTGTCACATGAAGACAAAAGGTTATTTGAAAAAGGGTGACAGACCTTTTTCTTATATCAAAATAGGCCTTTACAAGGAAGAAAGACGCAAAGTTGACATTCCTAAATTAGTTAAAGGCAATGCAACAGTAGACAAAGTAAAAAGACAAAAGTTCTGCACGTCTGCTTTTCAGAAAAGTGCAGAAAAGTTATATTGTCTTTTCAAACAAGACTTCTCCTTTTTCATTCCGTCCAATGAAGATGTTTCTCTTAGATCCTCTAAGTGAGTATAAAAGGAAGCTTCCAAGGTCAGAAAGAATAGTAGAGAAAGCTAAGTGCTTAAACCAAGAGTGAACGTGCAAGTGTGATTTTCATGCATGCAAGTCTTCTGTAAACCAGCATCTGTGTGTCTAAGCTGATTTACCTAAGCTGTTCCTTGAGTCTTGTAAAACACAGTGAGTACATCTTAGTGAGTGTGTTCATTGTAATCTAGTTTGAGTCTGTCTTAGACTAGTAAGCATACTGTTGTATTCTGTCATCTCAGCTTGAACTATTCCGCATTCAAGCTTGTTTGTAATTAACAATTGTTGATAATACATACAAACATTGAGAAAAAGAGAGTGTAGTTTTTTAAAGTGCTGTATTCACCCCCCTCTACAGCTTATAACTATATACTTTGGGAACCTTTCGGGACCTACAACTGGTATCAGAGCAGTTTAGAGTGTGTGTCATTCTAGATCTCTCATACTCCCAAGTTTCCATGGACAACAGCGCTGCAAATTCTTCTTACTATGACAATGGCTCTATGGGCAAACCTCCCAAATTTAATCATCAAAACTTCTCTGGTTGGAAGTGCAGAATGATGCTCTACTTAGAGAATCTGGATGTACAACTGCCAGAGATAGTGATGGAGGGTCCCTATGTGCCAACCTCTGTTACCACTATAACTCCAGCGGTTGAAGGAGCTGCTCCTGAAATCAGGACCTTTGAGAAAGCCAAAGCTCAATGGTCTGATGAAGACAAGAGACTGGTGGCTCTGGATGCAAAGGCCAGAAACAACCTGGTCATTTCTCTCCCTGATGATGTGTTCAAGCAGGTTGAGAAAATGAAGACTGCAAAGGAGATGTGGGATACTCTGTGTACCGTCTATGATGGACCCACAATTACACTGGACAACAGGATTAACAATCTTGTTAGACAGTATGAACTCTTCTTTGCCAAACCAAAGGAGTCTCTCACTGAAACCTACACCAGGTTCACTGCTCTGGTGAATGATCTCAAAGCTGTTGGATCACCAAGGACAGTCTTACTTTGGTGAACAAGTTTCTGGACATTTTACCTGAAGAGTGGAACTATTTCTCAACCATCCTAAGGAACTCAGGTACTATCAGAAGTATGGATCTGGTCAATCTGTATGGATCCTTACTGAATGATGAACAATCAAGGCAACAAAAGAGGAATGCCTTGGAAATGTCCAGAAGAGGTACAGTCTTTGTGGCTAATGTGAGACAGTCTGTTAATCAGGTGAGTGATGTGTTCATTCAACCTGATCAACAGGATGATGAAAAGGAGGAGGTGTCAGACGAAGAAGATGTTGCAGATCTTGCTGAACAAGATGATGAGCAAATGATAGCCATGCTTGTCAAAAGGTTCAACAAGAAAAGGTTTGGAAGAAACATGCTGCAAGGAGGTTCAAGTGCTGGCAAAAAGAAGGCATTCGACAAATCCAAAGCTGAGTGCTTCAAGTGTGGCAAAACTGGCCATATAGCTGCTGACTGTTTGTCAAAAGCTGTTGGTCAGTCATCCAAACCTAACAAGACTAACAAGGATGATGGCTATAGGGTTAAGTACCTTATGGCCATGGCTAAGCTGAGGAAATTGGAAAACTCTGTGTCTTCCAATCGCCAAAAGGGACTCATGGCAGAGACATGTGACTGGGAGGAATCTGATTCATCATCTGATGAAGAAGATAATCAGTGTCTGATGGCCAACTCTGATGTCCCATCAACAAGCAGTTTCAAACAGGACATGGCTGAAGCTGAAGCCTTCAGCAGCTTGGAGAACTGGAATCCTACAATGATGTATAAGGTACAAAATTTTATGGCTTACAGTTCTGAAGAAAAAGTCAAAATGTTTGAATATATGCTTGTTGATCTCAAAGCTGCTGTTGAGAAGCATGATGCTTTACTATCTGAAATCTCTAAGCTTAAAACTGATCTTAAAACTAAATCAAGTAAACTGGACAGTTTCCATAAGTTGGAAACTGAGCTTGATGAATTAAAACACATCAACTCTATTTTACTGGAAGAAAAGAGAGAAACAGATATAAAGCATGCCAAGCTTCAAAAGATAGTTGACTCTTGGTGCCAATCTGCACAAAAAGTCAGCCATTGTATAAGTCAACAGATTCCTGCTCAAATCCAAGCCTATCTTGGAGGGGATCTTGACACAGCAGCTTCCATTGTTGAGATAAGTAAATTGAAAGAAGATTTGTCCACTCTTGGTGAACTTCCAAATACATTCATTCAAAATGTGAATGGTAAACTAATCTCAACAAACAGGTTTGTCAGGACTCAAAATACTGACAGCTTGTGTGAACTCAACTCAAAAGCTGATGTTGGAGTTTGTTCTCCAAAACAGTCTGCTAAGTTCTCTGCTAGCTCACACAAGCAAAAGAAAGGAAAACATGTTCAAACTGAAGCTGTGGATGCTAAACCTGTTGACAAAACAGGTTCTGAGTCCAAAGCTGTTGGTAAAAAGCATGTTAATCCTTTTGATGCTAAACATTTTGAGAATAAGTTTTCAAAAAGTAAGCAGCCTGTTTTCAACAAGGGTAAGTCTCAGGTTGAAGACAAAACTGCTGTGATTTCAAATAAGTTTTCAAATCAGAGTGGTAAATTGGTTTTAAATGAAAATAAGTTTTTCAAAACCAAACACAGTGAGTATGCTGATAGGCAGCATAAATCACAACTCAGTAGGGGCAAAGGCAAAGCAATTGCTCAAACTGAGACAACTGGGAATAAGTTTCCCAAACCTGTGGAAGCTCAAAGGCCAATCAAGCTTCCTGTCTTTGACATCTGTCCTCCCAAAAAGAGGAAAGAAGAGACAGTCAAAGCTGTGGCCATTGAACTTACCACACAAGCTGTTGATTCTACAAAGAATGCTAAACCTGCTGAAAGAATCAACAAAAACAGATCAGAATGTGTTTCTGAAGGACCTTCTTCCAAAAGTACTAAAAAAAGAAAATGTTACAAGTGTGGGAAGAAGATACATCTGGCCAAGGACTGTCCTGAACCTGAGGACATGAGGCCTGTTGACTCTGCTGTTTCCCTCACAGCTGTTACAAGCAGTGGTGGAAATGTCATAGTCACTGAGGATGGTATTCAAGCTGATACAATTCAAATAGGGAATATTAGTGTGGACATTCCAAATCCATCAACAAATGTTGATGAAGTAGGAGAACTCATCTGTGTGATGAGTTCCCCTAAAAATAACTAATAATTCTCTTTTCACTCTGCAGGAAAAACAACATTCCCAGGTTTGGTACTTGGACAGTGGCTGCTCAGGGCACATGACAGGTTGTAAGGAATTGCTGAGTGATCTCAGGCCTGAAAAAGGGCCAAAAGTCACCTTTGGTGACAATGTGCAGGGATCCACTGAGGGATATGGAACTCTTAAAGCTGGTGCTGCAGTGTTCAAAAGGGTAGCCTATGTGGTTGGGCTAAAACATAACCTTGTTAGCATAAGCCAACTGTGTGATGCGGGCTACAAGGTTAACTTCGATGAGCACCTGGGTTACATATTGGATTCCCAAGGCAAAGTTGTGCTGTGTGCTCAGCGAAAGAAAGGTGTATATGTTGTGGATATGCATTCTGCTGACACCACAACTGAAACCTGTTTTCTCACAAGAACAAATGCTGATCTAAACTGGTTATGGCACAGAAGACTGTCACATCTGAACTTCAAGAACATCAACAAACTCTGTAAGAAAGAGTTGGTGACAGGTTTGCCTTCTATGACTTTTGCCAAAGATAGATTATGCACAGCTTGTGAGAAAGGCAAGCAGAGAAAAACATCTTTTAAATCCAAACACAGTTTCTCTATTGATACTCCACTCTTCTTAATCCATATGGACTTGTTTGGACCTGTTAATTTCCCAAGTCTAGGAGGAAGAAGATACACTCTTGTAATGGTTGATGAGTTCTCCAGGTACACATGGGTGATCTTTTTGAAGAACAAAGGAGAGGCTGCTAGAGAAATTATTGGATTTGTTAAAAAGATGGAAATGCTGAACTCTGCCCAAGTAAAGCAGCTTAGAAGTGATCATGGTACTGAATTCAGAAACAGTACTCTTGAAGACTTCTGTGAAGAGAAAGGTATCAGTCAAAACTTTTCAGCAGTAAGAACTCCTCAACAAAATGGAGTTGCTGAAAGGAGAAACCGAACTCTCATTGAAGCTGTCAGAACCATGCTGTGTGCATCAGGTTTGCCTTCATCATTTTGGGCTGAAGCTGTTAACACTGCCTGCTTCACTCAAAACAGATCCTTAGTGGTGAAAAGGTTCAACAAAACTCCCTATGAGCTGCTCAAAGGGAGAAAGCCAAATGTCAGTTACTTCCATGTGTTTGGATGTCCCTGTTTCATTCTGAATCAAAGGGACCAGCTGTCAAAATTTGAACCTAAAGCTGATGAAGGTGTGTTTGTTGGCTACTCTTCTATCTCCAAAGCCTACAGAGTATACAACAACAAAAGAAAGGTGATAGATGAATCTATCAATGTCACCTTTGAAGAGTCCAAGAATGCCTCCACCAAAGCTGTTTCTGAATCAGTTTCAGGAGACCTCAGCTTTGATGATCTGATGCATTCAATCAATGTAGAGGACTCAAAAGTTTCCACTACACCCAGTGTGGAACCTGCTAACTATGATGGACATGATGATGATTATGTCAATACACCCTGTGTGAATAAATGTACTGACTTAATTACAACTGCATGTCCAGAACCTATCAATGCTGATTTTCCCAGTTCCTCTGCTGATATGTTCAACAGTGGTCAGACATATTCAACAAGTGAACAGGCTCAAGACAACAGTGTGTCTGAAAATCTTGAGAGCTGTTCAACAGGACCTGCTGAAGATGTTAACAACTCAGGTAAATCATCATTGAAAAATGATCCTAAGTGGATCAGGTGTCACCCCAATGATCAAATAATTGGGGACATCAACAAAGGGATACAAACTCGGTGGGACAGCTTAGGGAACTTTTGTATGTTCTCTAGCTTTGTTTCACTAATGGAGCCAAAGAAGGTGGATGAAGCACTAAAAGATGCCAATTGGATCACTGCCATGCAAGAAGAACTCAATCAGTTTGAAAGAAACAAAGTATGGAAGCTGGTCCCTGCTCCTAAAGGAAAAACTATAATTGGTACAAAATGGGTTTTCAGGAACAAGATGGACGAGCAAGGTCATGTCATTAGAAATAAGGCAAGACTGGTTGCTCAGGGCTACAGACAGGAAGAAGGCATTGACTATGATGAAACATTTGTTCCTGTGGCCAGGCTAGAAGCAATTCGTTTGTATCTAGCCTACGCTGCTCACAAGAGCATAAAGGTATTTCAAATGGATGTGAAGAGTGCATTTTTGAATGGGAAGCTGCAAGAAGAAGTATATGTCAAGCAGCCTCCAGGTTTTGAAAATGAACAACACCCAGGTTTTGTCTATAAGTTGGACAAAGCTCTCTATGGTCTCAAACAAGCCCCTAGAGCCTGGTAGGACACTCTTACTGAATTCCTTATGAGCAATGGGTACTCCAGAGGTAAAGTGGATACCACACTGTTCATAAAGAAGGTGAAGTCTGATATTATGCTTGTTCAAATTTATGTGGATGACATAATATTTGGTTCTACTAATGAGCAGTTATGCAAGAATTTTTCATTACTCATGAAATCTAAATATGAAATGAGTATGATGGGAGAACTAACTTTCTTTTTAGGATTGCAGGTTAAACAAACCTCAACTGGAATTTTTATAAATCAAAGAAAGTACACTTTAGATCTTTTGAAAAAGTTCAAATTTGATCAAAGTTCTCCTATTAAAACCCCAATGGCCACCAATGTAAAATTGGATGCTGATGCCAGTGGCAAAGCTGTTTCAGTAACAGCTTATAGAGGCATGATTGGGAGCTTGCTATACTTGACTGCTAGTAGAGCTGATATTATGTTTGCCACCTGTTTATGTGCTAGGTTCCAAGCTGATCCAAAGGAATCACATCTAGCAGCTGTTAAAAGAATCTTCAGATACCTGAAGGGTACTCCAGGTTTGGGTCTTTGGTATCCCAAAGACTCAAGTCTTGAACTAACAGGCTATTCAGATTCTGATTTTGCAGGCTGCAGGTTATATAGGAAAAGCACAACAGGTGGATGTCAATTCCTTGGTGGAAAGTTGATCAGTTGGAGTAGCAAGAAGCAGAACTCAGTGTCCACTTCTACTGCTGAAGCTGAATACATTGCTGCTGGAAGCTGCTGTGGGCAGATTCTGTGGATGCAGCATCAGCTTGAAGACTATGGGCTTGTGTATAGGAAAACTCCTATTCTGTGTGATAACACAAGTGCCATAGCCATCTCCAACAATCCAGTATTTCACTCAAGAACAAAGCATATTGAAGTCAGACATCACTTCATCAGGGATCACATTCAAAAAGGTAATGTGGAGGTAAGTTTTATTTCCACAAATGAACAGCTTGCAGACATTTTCACCAAACCTCTGGATGAAACAAGGTTTAATTACCTTGTCAGCAAGCTGGGCATGTTAAACAAGAGTGACTAAGTGTCTCTCAAAGGTCTAATAATGTGTATGTTTCACACTGCTCAAGTTTCTCTGAACAGTTTAGACAGAACAGGTTACACATGTTCTGTACTTAGTTATATGTCTGAAAAACTTGAACAGCTTGAGCATACAACAGGCTGAACAAAAACAGTTTAACCTATTTATTCGTCCAGCCTGCTCTGATGGTTCAGTCTTCAACCTGTTCACTTCTTCATACTGAAACCTGTTCATCTATTGGACACAACCTGTTCTCACAAAAGAGAGCAGGCTGAAGGCACAGTTTGAAGGGAAGAACAGCTTGAAGACTGAGAACCTTGTTAACCCTGATCATCACAGGTTTGACCATCAGCGTAGACCAGCAGTTTAATTACCTTTCTTTATAATTAAGTTTCTTAAATTCTGTTTTATTTAACTTAATTACTGCGGATAATGTTTGTTACGTATGTTAGTGATTAAAAAGGTCAAGTGGTCTGACAAATGTTTCTGACATGGACAACCGTTCCGTTTTTCCGTCAACTAACATTTCAAATCAAACCGCCCAAACTTTTTCTCTCTCATACACACGAACATTCAAATCCTATAAATACAAACATACTGTTTCATCTTCGTCTTCCTCATCATTTCCAGAAATCCTCAAGAACCCTAAAATCGACTAAGTATCTTTTGCTTCCCCAAACCTTCAAAATTCCTAAATGGCTCACAGACCTAATCCCTTTCTACCAGTCTTCGTTGGTGAGGATGTTGTTAAACATCCATCTGTCACCACGATGCTGACCCTAAAGCCCACCAACTACATTGCAAACCTCAATATCCCCAAAAACTATGTGGGGAAGGGTTACGACCGAATGGTGNCAAATGGTGGAATTTCTGCAAGTTCATCCGTTGAACTATGCCCTGACTGCATCTCCTGGTGTCCTGTACCAGGAGATGGTATACGAGTTCTGGTACACCTGCTCCTACACTCCAAACACTAAGGTTATCAGAGGTACTATTCTCAATGGGACTCAAACCATTGAGAGTACAGTCGATCTTTTGAGGGAAGTTCTTCATCTTCCAGTGGCTGAGAACTATGATCTCCCTCAGCCTGAAAATGAGCAAATGGGCAATCTGCTACGCTTCTGTGGTGTGGCAGAACCCAAGGTTGGAGCTACTCTGTACAGGAAGGAGTTATCACCTACATATAATTTCCTATTTGCCTCTGTGGCAATGTCATTCAGCAGCAAGGTTGGTTCCGTTGACCAACTTAGTAGAGATGAAGTGCCTATAGTCCTTCAGCTGGTGGATGGGACTACACTTGACATGGCCAAATGGATCTTCTTGAACATGAGAAACCTGGTACAACAAGAGACAAGACCAGCAGCTGTCAGATATCCCAGGTTCCTGAGTCTCATCTTCTGCCATGTCTGTGGTGAGCATCTATATCACTCTCAACCTCTACTTAAAACTGCTGCATTCCCTGTGATAGGGAATAGGGTGTTTCATACTCCTGTACTGGAAAATGAGCCTCCTCTCTCAACACCAATGAGGAGGCTGTTGGGTTTAGTGGAAGGACCCTCTGCTGTGAGGGTGGATCCAGTCACTGCTGCTCCCGGTGGAAAATCCAAAGCCAGGTCTAAGTTGGTAAAAAGGACCTTGGCAGCTGAAGCTGGGCCTGCTAAAAAGAAGGCCAAAACAGCTCAAGCTGAGTCTGCTCCCTTAGCCTCTGTGGCTGAGGAAGAGCAGATTCCTCACCCTGGCTCATCTGTTGAGCCTGAAGCCTTTGTGGCTGGTGCCTCTGTGGCACAAGAGACTATGGAACAGTCCAGCCCCATTGTTCCTGGCCCAGTCTCCCATCCAGTCCAAACAGATCCCCTCTCCTCTCCACAATCACCCACTTCATCCATTCGTTATCAAAGAAAATCCTTAGCCAAAAAGAAACTAGCCCAGAAAACAGTCTCCTCTGTTCCCTCTCAACAGGTTTCAGTTGTAAAAGAAGCAACCCAAGCTGCCTCTCCTATTTTGGGAGAAGGTTCAGCTCATTTGGAGCCTGCTTCACTCCAGCCTGAGTCACCCTTGAGTCAGCCTAGACCCTCTGGTTCCTCCCAACAGGAACCAGTTGTACAAATGGAGATACCCACATCAACTATCCCAGCCTCCCAACAGGCTGAGGATATTGAAAGACAGGAGCCCTCTCCGCTCCACACTGAGTCCACACTGTCCCCCACTCATATCTCCTTACACCCTGAGTCTGCACGAGGTGCCCACGCTGCTGATATAGACCAATCAGCAGCTCAGCCTCAATCTTCTGTTCCCCATGATTCAGCTGTTCAACACCAAACAGCTGCTAAGGGACCAACAACACAAGCTGATGAACCTCAGGGATCATACCATCCCTCTGGTGAGGCTGATCCCTCAATGCAAATTCCATCAGCAGGTTTCACCACTGCTGATGTTGAAATGCATATCCCATCTCCCCATGATGAGGTGCCTTTAGACCAAGGCCCTGCAGAGGGAACCACCACTGGTCTTCATGAGGGTGCTGCAACACAAGCAGCATCTGAGAGGCCCCAAACATCATCTCCTTCTCCTAATGATGCAGCTACAGCCGCTGCTGAAGGACCCCTTGATCCCTCTAACCTGGTCCACCTTACTTTTGCCCAGGCTATGGAACTATTGTCCAAAGTTTCTCTTCCTTCTCCCTCTCATCCTCAAACACCAGCCTCATCATCATCTTCTCCATCTACTCACTCCAAACAGTCCACCCATACACCACCATCTCCCAAAGACCTGCCTTTGAAGGATCAGCTTTCATTGCTGACCAACAAAGTTGGTTCTTTGGACCATACCATGCACTCCCTACCATCCATAATCTCAGACTCTGTGTCTGAGCAGCTCAAAGGATTCTTTGATACGTTTAAAGAATCCTTCCCAGTTACTCCACAAGCTGACCACTCTCCACAGCTGCTTGCACTCACTGCACAGCTGCAAAATGTAACCAACTCTCTTTCCTCTATCCTCTCCTCACAACAGGACTCTGTGTCCTCTATGACAGCTATTCCTCAACAGCTGTCCTCTCTCCTCACTTCCTGTAATACTACCATTCCTTCCACATTGGCCAGCCTGAACACTCTTATAGGCTCTCTATCAAATTCTGTGTCATCAAACCTTGCTGATGTGCAAGATTCTCTTGAACTTCATCTTGCACAGCTCCAAAGTTTGTTGTTCACAGCTTCTGATAGAGACAACATTGTTAAGCTGACCACTTTTGCTGATTCCCATTCTTCTTCTCTTCAAAACTGTCTTTCCCAGCTTGGTGAGGTGAAGGACAACTTGGCTTACTTAGTGACCAGCCTTGTTGGTCCTAAACCTCCCAAACCTGCTGGCAAGCCTGCTGACTTTGTGTCTTCAGGCAGACCAGGGGTTGAAGTCGCTGCATCATCTCCTTCAAAGGGGGAGAAATCATCTGCCTCGAAGACTAAGTCTAAGGGGGAGAAGATTCCTTCTCCTAAGGAGATACCAGTGTCTGCAACCCAAACTGATCAACCAGCAGAAACAGGTGCAGCTGAAGGTGCTTCCCAAGCTGCTATGCCTACTCAGGCTGGCTCTCCAAACCCTGCTCAGTCTAAGGGGGAGGAAGTCATTCCTAAGGACAGGCCTAGCAGCAAAAGGAGGCACCTTATTCTTTCAGAGGAAAAAGAAGAAGAAGAAGAAGAAGAAAGTATTCCTGAAGCTGCTGTCCCTAAAGCAGCAGCTAAAGGAAAAGAAAAGGCAGCGGTGGATCCTATTGAGCAGAAACAGGCAGAAACTCAGTTTCACAAAGCCAGAGCCAAAGAGATGGGCCTCCCTATGCACAAATACTTTGAGTTTAGGTAAGAACAACTTAAGGCTCTGGAAGAGTTAAGAAAAGAAGAACAATCTGCCAAAGCTGCTAAGTCTCTTGCCCTCCAAGAAGCAAAGAAAATAAAAATGTCTACCTTGGAGGTGCAAAAGAAAATAATGGAAGCTGCCAAGCAATCAGCAGGAGAAAAAGGGAAGGAAGTGGAAAAAGGTACTCAGGTCTCAGTGACCAAATCAACAGTACCTTCTGCCAGAGCCAAATTCCATTTTGACAACTTGGCCAAAAAGAAATTTCATGATGTTGCTACTAGAAGGCTGGCCAAGGAAGGAATTGTCAAAGCTGTTCCCATATCAAGAAAAGGCACTCAGTGGAAACTTCAGATCACAAGGATGGGTGCAACAGGCCCTGAATTGGAATCATATGATCACGCTGATGTGGCTCAAATGGGTTACAGGGAATGGGTGGAACTGGCAGTTGCCCTGAGCCAGTCTAAGTCAGAAACGGCTAAGACTATCAGGGCATACATAAAGAAGCTGATGGAGAGAGTGAGTGAGTTGGGCCTGATCCCTAAAGAAGTCAAAGAGGGTGTCTCTGTGATATCCCCTAAAATCAAGGCCAGAAGGAAAAAGAGAGATTCAGAGCTGGAAGAACTCCTTATGATGATTGAACAAGGAGATTATGCTGTGGAAATTAAAGGAGTTGACCACAGCCTGCCTGAAGGAGTTGAATTTGAAGATGGCAAAGTGATTGAAGAGCCTGAGTTAGGGGCATTTTTTGTGGATCCCTTATCTCAGAAGAAATGTTTTCAAGAGCTTCTGACCTACACAAAGTTGGTCTTAAGCAGCTTGCAGCCTTCAGAATTGCCACCTCCTTCAGTCAGTCCAGCCAATGGAGAGCAGCTGTCTGGGAAGAGCTGAAAGGATTTTATGACAGAGGTGAGCTCCAAAGTTCTAACTTTATGTTTCTTACAGCTGAACTTGAAGAACATGAAGAAACAAGGGAAGAACTTTTAAAAAGATTCAAAGAAGGGATGCCACCCCCTGTCGAATGAAGTCCACCTGCCATCTGGGTAGGTGAAGAATGGAAGCTGTCCATTAGTTGGACAGGCTTGCCATTATCTGCTCCCGTCTCAAACAGTCCAAATCTTGTACATTAGTTGTACACTCTGTACATTAGTTGTACACAATTACATTAGTTGTAATTTTTTATTTTTTACATTAGTTGTAAAATACATTAGCACATTAGTTGTACTTTTGTAAGAACATATGTTGTTCAAGTATAGTCAAGAATCAGTGTATATATAAACTGATCTTTTACTTTACTGTAATGTTGTAATTTTATTTTCAGCAAATGTACTGTAAAAATATATAGTGATTTTTGACAAGACCAGCTTGAACTGGTTATTGCAAATAGGGGGAGATTGTTAGGCACAAAAAGGCCTCAGTCAAACCTGCTCTACATCTGAGGGGGAGATTTTATAATCAAACCTGTTGATACATTTGAAGGTTGAATTTAAGGCCTGTTATATGCCTTATTGAAACCTGAAAATGATTTGCAATATCAGTCTAAAGCTGTTCTATACGTTGCATGTGTTGCAACCAAGACAGTTTGTCCAAGCTGATCAGTCTGCTGATCAGGCTGGACATAAACTGTCTACGCTGCTCTACACTGTTGAGCAGCTTGGGCATTTTTAAAGTGTTCTGTTCTTTGTGAACAGAACCTGTTCTTTGTGAACAGGCTAAACACTTTATGGAATTTGTTTCCAAGTCATCATGTATTGTTTTTAACTACCAGATCAGTTTACACAGTTGAAGACAAAGTGGAAAGCAGAACCGCTCAGCCTGCCCAAGCTGTTCTGTTACATGAAGACAAACGGATATTTGAAAAAGGGTGACAGACCTTTTTCTTATATCAAAATAGGCCTTTACAAGGAAGAAAGACGCAAAGTTGACATTCCTAAAATGGTTAAAGGCAATGCAACAGTAGAAAGTAAAAAGACAAAAGTTCTGCACAAGAGAAGGCAAGTCTGCTTTTCAGAAAAGTGCAGAAAAGTTATATTGTCTTTTCAAACAAGACTTCTCCTTTTTCATTCTGCCCAATGAAGATGTTTCTCTTAGATCCTCTAAGTGAGTATAAAAGGAAGCTTCTAAGGTCAGAAAGAATGTGAAGAAAGCTAAGTGCTTAAACCAAGAGTGAACGTGCAAGTGTGATATTCATGCATGCAAATCTTCTGTAAACAAGCTTCTGTGTGTCTAAGCTGTTTACCAAAGTTGTTCCTTAAAGTCTTGTAAAATACAGTGAGTGCATCTTAGTGAGTGTGTTCATTGTAATCTAGTTTGAGTGTGTCTTAGACTAGAAACCATACTGTTGTATTCTGTCATCTCAGCTTGAACAATTCCGCAGTCAAGCTTGTTTGTAATTAACATTTGTTGATAATACATACAAACATTGAGAAAAAGAGTGTGTAGTTTTTAAATACTGTATTCACCCCCCCCTCTACAGTTTATTACTATATACTTTGGGAACCTTTCGGGACCTACACTAAAGAAGAGACAACTCACCCTGACTTTGTGGAATACCTTGATACTGGGTTTAAAAAGAAGCCGGTGAACTTTAAAGACCAAGAATTATGGGCGATGATCGGAAGAGGCCACTTCGTGCCTAGTGATGCGCGGGAATCCGCATTGATCATTCCACTTCATAGACTTTTGCACAGATGCATTTCCTTATTCCTCACTGCAAGGAAGTCTAGCCTTGAACGTATTACTGCGGAAGATTTATTCTTCATGTTCACATTGATGACTGATGATGTCCATCTTTGTGTTCCCTAATTCATGGCAAGACAGTTTACAAAAGCAGGAAGTAAGGGCCCAACAAGTGCAATTTGTGTTGGAAGATTTGTTTCACGGATCGCACAGTCTTTAGAGATTCTCACGAGTCAGGCAGTTCGGGGGCTTAGATTAGAATACCCGGTGGAGATCACTGATGAACATTACTTCATTTCTCATAATTTTTTGGGAAAGACAGAAGGAGATCTCCATCTGGCACCTCGAAGAGCAGCCCCAACCCCAGCAGATGAAGAAGAAGAAGAAGAAGAAGAAGAAATAGTAGTAGAAGCCCAAGCACAACCACAACAACAACAGCAGCAGCAGCAACCGCCTCAAAGCGGATTTTTCCAATTTGGACCTCCACCATGTCCTTGGGATACATCCTTTGACCGTATTTTTACTACTATGGATTCTTACAGGACTTCTCAAGATACTTAACAAGTGGAGAATCGCCGCCGATTTGATAGTCTGGACGCTCAATTCAACACTCTTTTAGTGAACCAACAAGCATACCGAGAGGACGTTCAGCAATACTGGCAAGATGTTCAACATTACAGGGAAGACGTCCAGGGATATCGAGGGGAGGTGGAAGATTATGGAAGGCGAGCCGATGGATATGAGAGAAGTATGAACGCAATTGAGCAGACCCAAAACTCCCTCCAGCAGACGATAGAGAACTTTCTCTCATACCCACCGCCACAAGGATCGTCTGCAAGATCGTCATCACAATGGTCGGCTCATCCTTACTATCCCCCGGGTCATCCCTATAATCGTCCTCCGGCTCCGCAATAGTGTGGTTGTTTCAATCAATCAGTGGTTGCTTTGGTTTTGAATATTGTCTCTTAATGTGGCCAATGGCCGATAAACATTTTACTTTTCTGCACCTTTACTTTCCGTAGACTAAACTTTGGTATGGTTGTTTACTTTGAAGTATTTTGTTTGACATTAATCTATGGTAGGTTTAAGTTTCATAATTTAAGTTCATATATATTTCATAGTTCATATTTCATATTTTTTTTGGCACTCTCTGATGATATGCATTTCATGGCACAGAATTGTAGTTGGTCCTTCATTTCCAGCTTCACTCATACTTGCATAATTGATTGGCACTGCACAAAAGCTGACGGTCTACCATAATTGCCAATCGCAACATTCAGGGAGTCTCTTTCCACGCCCTTTTGCTTCGTGTTTCATGTTTTATGCTTTATTGCAAATGTTGGTGCATTTTATTTCATTGAGGACAATGAAATCCTCAAGTGTGGGAAGGAGGGTTACATAACCCTTGTTACATATTTTTGTCCCGCCATCTCTATATTGTCAAGTTAAGCATAAAATGCATGCTTAGTTTGGGACAAATTTTGGAGAAAATTTTTTCAAAATAAACTTTCAAGTAATCTCAAATATCATCTTGCATCATTATCTCTTTTGGATTGTATGTTTTGAATATAAATCAAACAAGGGATGTAAGTTGATGCATGGGGATATCTTTGGGTGTCATATTTTGATGTTTAATTGATTAATAATCAAAGCTTGCACAACATAACTCATGTTCCTTTCATTTCGTAAGATTTGAGCCTTTAAGAGCATTCATGATGTATTAGTTGCTCAAAATTCATTTGGTTAGGTGTGTGTCGATTGATACTATTCATGGTAGAACTTGCTGGTTTTGATGCTTTTCAAGAACACGTTTCTTGTTGTTATTGCATTCATGTGATAGAGGCATTTAGGTCTAACACCCCTCTTTTTAGCCTTTTATTTCTTTTCCTTTTTACCTTAACATCCCCTAGAAGCCAAGTTGAGCCTTAACCCTTTTTGTTGTTTTAAAACCTATTAGATTTTAGCCTTTCTACCCTTGTAACTTGAGCCACCCTTAGCCCAACTTCTATGTTGTCAAAGTTAGGAGTTAGCTATCTTAGTAGAATAGACACTTGAAGTATATACTTGTATATTATAGTCCTTTCATAGTGTTTGTACACATGCTTTGAAAGTGGCTGATGAAAAAAAAAAATGAAAATGCAGAAAACAAAAAGAAAAATAAAGAGCATCAAAGATGCATAGTAATGTAAATATAGTGTATTTTCAATTGAGTTCTTATAGCTAGAAGAATGGAAGGTTATAAATTGCCAAATCAAAAGTAAGGGAGTCCATTCTTTGTTTAGTTGCCTAGCTTTGGATAGATGGTGTCTCGTATTGCTTGCTTAGTTAATTTCTTTAACTTTGATTCATTTTAGTTGGGCTAATTTCGTCACTTAACCAAAAGTTCCTCACCTAAAACCAAGCCCAGTTACAACCCTTGTAAAGACCACTTGATGTTTTCAATTCAATAAGAAAGTGTTAGAGATTAGATTGATTGGCATGACTATGCTCATGATAGTTTCAGTTTCGTGCAATAAGAGTGCACTTTGATTTCGCCTAAACACCGAGTGCTTGAGTGTCTTTATTTTTCGTGAGGTGTTTAGCTTTGAATAGTAATCATGATGACTTGAATTGTGAAACCATGTATGCTTATTTGGATTCTTGCATTTTGCTTCAAAGTTTATCTTTCAAAATAGGCAATCAAATAAGGGTATATTATGTTCTATGATATTGATTGAGTGCTTGAAAGTTTAGAACGCTTCTCTTAGAGCCAACCTTGTCCCCTATCTAATGTGTATTTTGATGTTTGCTTGAGGACAAGCAATTGTCAAGTGTGGGAATATTTGATATCGCCATTTTTGTATATATTTATCAGGCGAAATCTGTTTTGATTTACACCTTAATATTGCCTATAGTAATCATTTTGAGCAAATTTTTGTATTTAGTTGAAATTTTGTTCATTGGAGCAGGTTTTGTAAAAATTGCTCAATGTAGCTGTTCTGGAAAAAGCGCGGCGCTGTAATAGCTGCAGAAAAATCATCCTGAAGCTGTCACTCAAAGCGCGGCGCGGCCTCTAGAAGCGCGGCGCATAAATGGCCTCCAGCAACTTGCAAGTTTTAAATTAATTTCCATGGAGGTCCAATAGGAAGTCACCATTTCAAAAACGTGGCGCGCTCTAACAAAAACCCGACGCGTAAATGGCCCGGTATATACTTTCAGAAACTCGATTTTTAAAAGGCAGATTTCAAAACAGGGTTTGGATGTGGAGATTTTGTGTGATAAGAAGTGATTTGATGCTCGATTTTTGAAGGGTTATCATCCATTTCAACCATCTAACACCAATTTCATCCATAGGGGAGTGATTTCATCTTCATTTTGTCTTGATTTTGAGTTGTAATTCAATGTTCATGGCAATTGGTGTTGTAAAACTCTTCAATATGATGGAGTAGTAACTTTTTGATCATTTGGGTATGAAATACCTTAACATTTGATGATGGTTATGTAAATACTTGGACTATCAATATGCTTAGTTGTTATTATGGATGAATATAATGGTTTGTTTGCAAAAACATGTTTTAATTCATTTTAGATGTTGATTAGCCTTTGATGTGAGTTAGGGCTTATTAATATCTATTCTAAATGAAGTGATTTTTGTTTGCTTTGTTTAAATCCTTTAACTTGTAAGAGTAATGGAAAATGGATATGGAAATGTTTTGCTATGGATCATTATATTATTTGTGTAAGGATGTGAGTCTAATGCAAATTTTGTTAACATTGTGAAGTGAAAACATCATCCATGATAATAACCAATATATGAGTATGAATGTATGTTCTTAACTTTTGTAAAATGATGGTCGAGTGATCTTCATTGTTTTATGAATGTATCTTTTGGTACCAAATATTATTTGCGTAATATGTTGATACTTGAATTCATACTCATATCTTAATTTGTATAAATTCTCAAGGGAGTGATCCTTTGATAGTTTTATATTAATTAATGAGTTAAGCTATTTGATAGTCTTTGAGTGATCATGGCTATTGAATAACTTAAGTAATAGCATATTTTTATTCCAAAGCATTATCATTACTTAATCATCCAGGTGTTAGGGGAAATAATCCCAAGTGATCATCCTTTAATTATCAAGTTTTAATCCTTCTCTCGTTGCTATTGTCACGGTGTTTGTAAACTCATTTGATAATCGAAATCTTAATTATAAATCTTTACACATTATCGGCTATCTAACTTTTAATTTACTTCTTATTGTTTTGCAAATCCAATTGTCTCTGAGATCGACAACCCAGACTTACTTAGCTATGCTAGTATACGAGAGGTAATACTTGCCTATTTGTCCGCTAGTTTTAGTTAATTATTTCCGTTTTTATATTTAAAACAAAGGTGTGCTAGCGGCACATCAATAATACAATAATTACAAATTTACAATCAATGCATAACACAATGCAACACTTGCAACTACATTTGCTAATGGAAACAATCAATACCATTACACTATCAAAAATTCAAATGAATGGATAACTGGAAAATGGACATACATGCTGTAGCGAGTAGTCAAATACCTTTAAGTTTTTGAGTCACTTCTACTTTGGAAACAAAATGCATGATCAATAAATATAGGGTCTTCACAAGAGATGTTTTAAGGAGTTCGTATCAATCAAGCAAATATCATTCAGCACTAAAAGAGACAATTCGCCTTCCTAAGCAACATTGTCTCCTTATTAAACTTTATTTTGCAACATTGTTCAGTTGTTCACCTTTTTTTCTCTCGGTTAAATATTTCACCTAAACAAATTTAGGATTGTAGGAAGGTCTGCCAGATAAGGGTGTTCATTTCTGAATTATCTGATTTTCTGATAATTCGAAAATCAGATACATGAATTTTACTATCAGAATTTGTATCCGATTTTCAGATAATCCGATTTAAGGATATCTGAAATTTTAGAGTATCTGAAAATCGGATATCCGATTATCTGAAAGTTTAACTTTTTAATTAATCTTTAAATTATAAAATGAATTCATATTATATATATATATATATATATATATATATATATATATATATATATATATATATATATATATATATATATATAATACAAATCTATATACCTATTAACATATAAAAAAATACTTCTGTCAGATATGAAAATACATCATACTTTTGATACTTATTAATTACAACAAAAAAAACACGTTAAAACAATTAAACTACATTTAAACGAGTTATTAATATGTTAAAACTACATCATATGCTTAGAATTAAAGAATATAACTATTATTAGTCACATAACGTTTTGCAAAAAAGTTTAAGAAAATAATTTTTTATTTAAAAGATGGATTTTGGGTTTTCGGATAATCCAAAAGTCCAAAATTATGCAAAATTCAGTATCTGAATCCGAATCCAATATTTCAGATCAGATTTTTGGGTTTTTTTATCAGACTTTTGGATTCGAATTTTTTTGAACACCTTATGGCCATATATATATGAAAAATGAAAGAATCAAATGATTTAGTTACCCTACAGCCATATATGAAAAATGAAAGAATCAAATGATTTAGTTACATCTCGTCAACTGATTAGGGTCACAGTAACCACAATGTACATTGTCAAATATAATTTAGTTATAATACCTGGGAATTCTTTAACTGTTAGTCCACCTTCGATTCATTAGCTTGCACTTCTACTCTCCTTTGTTTCCCTAGATGCACAATTCATAATCTCCATAACCCGTTTATAACAATGAAACAACACTTCATATATAAACTTGTTAACAATTCATAATCTCCCTAACCCATTGTTCAAAAAACCCAAAACCAATATTGTTTACATATTTTGAATTTAAAACCAAAAACCCAAAACCAATTGGGTTTTCTAGGTTAATTGCCTACTTTTGCGTTTTTAGCATTTAACAAAGTTAACAAAGTCAATACTTTATTCTAGGAATTCTTCTATAATTCATATAATAATCTATTAAAAACTTCAATTTACAAAGTTATGAAGTTCCAAGAATTCAAGATTATTATTACTATAAACATTAAGAACTAATCATGTCAAGAAATTGGAACTAACATAATACCAAGAACTTACATACATCTTAAGAACAGAACTTTAAGATTGAAGATGAGTTATCCAGCTGCAACTCTTAATGAAAATCAATTTTAACAAGTTCAAGCTTCAATTTTACAACCTCCGTTCCAACACACCGAGTCAGTTAGTCACCCACACTATAAAGAAATTAGTAACAACAAACCCTAGTTTCGATTTTCAGGCTTTTGTGTGTAATGAAAACAAGTTTGTAATGTTTACCTTTAATGGAGGCTTCGAATAATACTTGAAATTGGTAGCAAGAACTATCTTCAATTCCAGGTCCTTGAAATCAGTTGCTTGAACTGTATCTTGCGAAAATTAGGGGCGAACAGAGAAACTGAAACGCTGAGAGTCTAAATGCACAGAGTAGACAAAGTTGAGAGACGAAATTTCTAGGGAAGAAAAAATTGGGTAGGGTGGGAGTGAGATATAGAAATTTGTGAACGCAATCGTGAGCAGATGACTAAAATTGGGGACGAAAGTAGAAACCAATAACCCTGGTTTCTTTTGATACAACCGGGGTATTTTTGTTTTACAATAAGCCGTGTATTTTACGTTGGGTACGGTACATTAATAAAGGGCTTTAACCCCGGTTGTTTGTAGGCAACTTGGTATTTGATTCTAAAAAAACATGGGAGACTTCTACCTTGGTTTTTTAGTTTCTTTATTAATAAACTGGAATTGAATAAGGGGGATTGAATGGTTATTTTGTAGTAGTGGAACATACTTTTTCACTATATTTCCGTTAAATCTCTCCCTTAAATACGAGACTTGAAAGTCCTTTAACATGTTGAAGACTCAATTTGGTCAGATATTAAGTGAATTTTTCGGTTTGTTCAATTTGGAAACTTTTGGATGAAAGTACGTATGAGTCTCAATTGAAGTTGGTTATGTTTTTTTTGATTGATGGGTTTAGGTGTTTGGTGTTGTTTGCTCGTTCATGATTTAGGGTTTCCTATGTGGCACAGTTGGTATAGATTTTGATTAATTACAAAATGTATTATTTATAGGTTTTTCAAGGTATAGATTTTGATTAATTAGTCTGGTATCAAATTTTTGATGGAATATCTCTTTCAGTTTAGTTGACCAATTATTTCGGGTTTTTAGGGTATTGGGAGAAATTCACATTGGATTACAGTACCGATGTTTGGTGATCATTTTTTTTGGGTTCGTACATATTGAATGATCGATGGGTTTGACGTTAATTATTTGGGTCGTCATGCAAGTCCTTTGGAGATTTGATTTAGTACTGACATAGGCTATCGATTTGGTCACTTATAACTTATAAGTAGATGGTTTGTTTGTATTCGGAATAATGTTTCCTAAGAGGTGGAAGCTAGGTGTTTGAAAGTACATGAATTTGAGATTTCATCATTTGAATTATGGAAAAATATTTGATATTTTAATTGTTTGTGGGTTTTTTGAGTTTATTTAAATTTCAAGTCAATGTGGAGTACTTTATCGGCTTTTTAAGACTTAAAATGAAAGTGTAAAATTGTATGGTCCCAGTTTGAGGTTACTTGTGGTATTAGTTTAGAAGTTAGTTTATGTGTTTGTTTATATTAGTATAAACAGGACAAGCGTCCTTGTAGAGTCAATCTTGATTCTTGATATTGGTTTAATGACATTAATGGTATGTATGAAAAAGTAACTATAGCTTCGAATTTTTTTAAAAAGGTAGAGCTTTCAATTTTATAATTTGTTTAGTAATAGTAGACGTAGTTGTACCTTTTTGCATTAAATTACATAAAAGAATGTTAATTGAAGGTGGTAGTTTATAATTAATAGAAGCATAAAAAAGTAATTAGGTTTGACCAAAACTTCAGAGTATTTCAAACGCTACATCTACTATATATAAAAGAGCTTTTGTTTAGATATTTTACTTCCAAACATGACTTTTAGATTTTAATAAAGCTTTTTAAAAGCAAAATCTCCTAAAAACTTCTATAAGTTTTCTACTAAACATAGCCAAGATTGAAGAAACAACCAGGGACTTCTCAAACAAACTTTTATTGAATCATAAACCCTAAAACAACCGGCACTTGGCCACCCTATTACTTACAAAATAGATCTCACTACAATCACACTCTGAGTCTTCATCGACAGATGAAGCTCACACTCATGAAATATTAACAACACTAATAACAGATTGTGTGAGAGAAGAAGAAGAAGACGAACAGCTCTGAGAGTTATCTGATGAACGAAGATATGAACTAAGATGATTGAATGCGTAAACCTTCCAGCTGCTTGTGAATAAATAGACCAACCAAGGGGGCGGTTCGGGTCATAACCCAACGACCCAACAGAAGATGCAGCAGCCCAACAAATAATGAGAAATAAATGTAACCGGCCCAACTGAATAGGTAACAGCCCAAACAACTAATTCCAACATTAACTTGAAATAGAGATATCATTTTTAACAACCCCCCCCCCCCCCCCCCCCCCCACAAGTTAATGTTGGAAGCAATTTAACAACTTTAACTTGTCACAGAGGCGATTATGAGACAAGGTAGACAGCCCTTTTGTAAAAACATTATCAACATTATCCTCTGTCTCAACTTTGACTGTTTTGATCACCCCTGCAGTAATTTTTTCCCTTACAAAATATAAATCCAATTCAAAATGTTTAGTACGATCATGGAAAACTGGATTTGCTACAATAAGAATTGCAGCACGACTGTCCAGATGAATGTACACAGGGAGCTCAACACAAATACACAGATCACTTAAAACTTTGAGAATCCACAGAACCTCAGTAGTAACAGAGGCAAGAGCTCGATATTCTGCTTCTGCAGATGAACGGGAAACAGTAGGCTGTTTCTTGCTATGCCAAGAAATAAGATTGCCATCCAGAAAAACACAAAAACCAGTAACAGACTTACGTAACATAACAGCTTTAGCCCAGTCAGCATCAACAAAGACAGATAAAATGTGTTTAGATAAGGAACAAGGGACAAATGGGGTTCCTTTCCCTGGTTCATTTTTAAGATATTTTAATAACCGTAAAGCACAGCGTAAATGAGATTGTCTGGGTTGATGCATGAACTGACTCAACACATGAACTGTATAGGTAATGTCAGGACGTGTTAAAGTAAGATAAATGAGTTTACCAACAAGTTTTTGATACTCAGTAATGTTTGTAAGAGGCAAATCAGAAGGACTTTCATAACCTTTTGAGCTCATAAATGCACTAGGATCTAGGGGAGTCTGAGCAGGTTTAGCTGCAAGTATTCCAAACTCAGAAAGGAGGTCTAGGCAGTATTTTCGTTGGGACATACAAATACCAGACGGAAAAGCAAGAATTTCAATTCCAAGGAAGTATTTTAAAATGCCTAGATCTTTTACTTGGAACTTAGAACTTAGGAAGGTTTTAAATTTGATAATTTCAAGAGGATTATTGCCAGTAACAACAATGTCATCAACATAAATTAGAAGGGCAAGAAACACAGAATTAGTATGTTTAATAAATAGGGAGTAATCACTTTTACTTTGGCAAAATCCAGTTTCAAGTAAAGCATACGTGAATTTTTCATTCCACTGTCTTGGGGCTTATTTTAAGCCGTATAGAGATTTAAGTAATTTACAAACTTCGGTTTCGTTCTTATTAAAATAGCCTAGAGGAGGTTGCATATACACATCCTCCTGCAAATCACCATAAAGAAAGGCATTATTAACATCCAGTTGATGAACGGGCCAGTGATTAACAGCAGAGATACTTAAAAGGCAGCGGACAGTGACCATTTTGACAACAGGTGAGAAGGTTTCATCAAAGTCCAAGCCTTCACGTTGATTATACCCTTTGGCAACCAAACGGGCTTTGTATCTATCAATTTCACCAGAGGATTTGTATTTGATTTTATAGATCCATTAACATCCTATGGCTTTCCTATCTGTGGGTAGGTCAACTAGCTCCCATGTATGATTTCTATTTAAGGCTTCCATTTCAAGGTTCATTGCTTCTATCCAATGTGGATGTTTAATGGCTTCCCAATATGTTACAGGTTCAGTAGATTTATTTAAGTTTGAAATAAAACAGAAATCAGAAAGAGATAGCCTGGAGTAGTTGACTACTCTTTCAAGACCAAATTTAACTTTACTGGGAACAACAAAATCGTTGTATTTAAGAGCCATATGTGTAGGTCTGGTAGATCTATGAACTGAGGGGGTTTGAGCTGTGGGAAGGGACATGGTAGGATCAGTTTGTGTTCCCTCAGAAGCTCCCTCATTATCACTTAGAGTTGCATCAGACCTTAGTAGAGTAGTGTCAGGAATGGCAGATTTCTGAGACTGATTGCCTTCACCTGATTGAGGTGTTGCATGATAGTCTTCAAAGAAATCTGCCCATTCATTTCGACTATAATCACTATAGTCTATACCATCTCTATTTAAACTAATATTTGTATCATCATTGGGAACATGAACCATACCAGATTTGTCCCTGTTAAAATCAGAATTTTTAATTTGTGGTTCAAAAAATTGTTGATATGATTGATTTTGAAGGAGGGATGGAGAAAGGTTGCGTGGTTTGTAGGGAAAAACATGTTCATAGAATTTAACATCCCTTGAAAACAGAAACTGCTGACTGCCAAGGCTATACAACTTGTATGCCTTTTTTTCAGTTGAAAAACCAATCAAAATGCATTTTTCAGATCGTGGAGAAAACTTATCAAGAACATTTAAATTTTTTGCAAAACAAAGACAACCAAAGGTTCTAATGTGGGACAGATTTGGTTTAGTTCCAAAAATCATCTCATAGGGGCTTTTACCTTTGAGAACAGAGGTGGGAGTCCTGTTAATAAGATAGGTAGCTGTTAAAATACACTCAGACCACAGATACAGAGGGATATTCCCTTGAAACACGAGGCTTCTAGCTACATTTAACAGGTGTCTATGTTTACGTTCAGCCACCCCATTCTGTTGGGGTGTATGAGGACAGGAGGTTTGATGAATAATGCCATGGTGTTTGACAAAGGTAGACATATGAGAGTTGACAAATTCCCTCCCATTGTCACTTCTGAAAATTTTAACAGATTTGTTAAACTGATTTTGTAATAAATTGTAAAAACTAACAATATTATCAAAATCTTGATCTTTGGATTTTAAAAGGAATGTCCAAACATCTCTGGTAAAATCATCAACCACAGTTAGGAAGTATTTGTAACCTTCCTTGCTGGCGACTCGATAGGGTCCCCAAACATCAAGATGAATGAGATCACCAAGAGATGAGATTTTATGTTCACTTAGAGGGAATGGTTCTCTTACTTGTTTGGCCATATGGCAAATATCACAAGGTTGTTTAGATTCAATTTTATCAATCTTTAACATATCCTTTAGGGCATGGAGGACTTGATCAGAGGGGTGACCAAGGCGATCATGCCACACCATGGCTGATTCATTGTTCACAGGGATACAAAAAACAGATTGATGATTACCTTGGGAGTTTATGTAGAAGTTATAGAGCCCATCAGTTTGTTTACCAGTTGCCAGGGTCACATGGGTTTTCAAGTCCTGAATGTAGCAATGATCTTTGTCAAAGCTAACAGAGAGACCACTATCTTTTACTAATTGATAGACAGACATAAGATTAACATTGTATTCAGGAACTATTAGAATATTGTACAGGGTAACATTAACAGTAAGGCGAAGATCACCAATTTTAGTGACCTTAGCAAAGGTGCCATTTGGATGTGTAACAGTTATGTGCAAATTTGTGACATCCGCTATATTAAGCAAGTGCTTATCAGTGTGAGTCATATGGTGGTTGGCTCCAGAATCGATAAGCCAACATTGTGTATTTGATGTGTGATTTAAATTGGATCCAGAAATAATGAGCATGTTGGAATTGAGAGTATTACCACACATATTGGATTGAGGGTTGGTAGGTTTGGGTTTCTCATCAAGAAGGCACATCAATTTTGACAGCTGTTCTTTGGAGAGAGAGACTGTGGACAGATCATTAGTACTAACACTGGAATTTGATGAGGGGCCGAGGGAAGAATTGGTAGTTTTCTTCTTCCATGAGCTAGGATAACCTACAATCTCAAAACATTTGTCAACGTTGTGATTGTTTCTGCCACATTTGGTACATTTCAGGTTATTATTGGTTTTTGGATATCCAATAATTTCAAAACACCTTTCTATGGCATGTCCATTTCTCAGGCATTTTTTGCATTTTAAATCAGGGTTAAGAACATTTCTTGTCTGAGAGGATGATTTTGAAAAGAAAGTCATAGACTGTCCACCGGTTTTTTGATCACCAGAGGTTGTCATTCTGTGTGATTCTTCTCTAGAGATAATAGAGAAGGCAACTTTAACACTTGGTAAAGGGTCTGTGGTTAGGATATTACTTCTTTGTTGGGAAATAGTTTAAGTATACTCAAGCTGTTAGTTAGACTTCTCATACTGTTAGTAGAATTTCTGTGTAAGTACAAAGTTCATGCTGCTAGTTGAAGAAACTCGAGCTGCCAGTATAAAAGTTCAAGCTGCCAGAGCAAAATAACTCAAGCTGCTCAGTTCATGCTGCCAAGTCATTCAAGCTGCTCAACAGTTTCATAAACAGAATGTGCTGATTTTCAGGGAAGATATCTACAAGAAGATTCCAGCATATCTACTATCAGAGAAGTCATAGTCCTTCAAGGAAACACGTCCATAAAGCAATATAAATAGACAGAAGATTGTATAGAAGATATACGCATAGAATAAGAGTTTTCTGCATATTTTGAGTCTGTAATTGCTTTATTGTTCAAGTTTTCTTAAGCCTCTAAGGTTGTAAAACCCTAAGAACAGTTTGTGTTCTTCGTCTAATCAAAACAGATTAGAGGTGATTGTAATCAGTGAATTCAGCAATACAAACAGTCTTGATTACTTCTTATGTTTTATGCTATTATTGATTCTGAAAGTTTTTGTCAAAATAATTAAGTGTTATTCCGCAAACTTCTTAATTAAACTTTGATTCAAAGCAAGATTATTGATTTATACTCTGATAAATTCAAATCAGTTAATCTTGGTTATTCATAATTTTCATAAGTTATAGATCCTGACAAGTGGTATCAGAGCCACAGGTCGTTCTTTGTTTTTCAAAGTCGAAAACTTTCTTTCAAATTTTTAATCTTTTTCAATGGAATTTGAAAATAGCAGCAGTGGATCTGGGCAAGGACTCAAAGTGCCTATGCTCAAGCCCACTGAGTTTGAGATGTGGAAACTCAGGATTCAACAGCATATTCAATTCATTGATTATGCCATATGGGAAGCTGTTGAATTTCCTCCTGCAGTTGATCCAGAACTTGATGCTGAGGGAAAACCAGTAAAAACTCCTCCAAAAACTGAACTTGAAAGGAAGGCTAGAATGAATGAAGTGAAAGCACTCACATTATTACAAATAGCCATTCCTAATGCTTATCAACATCAGTTTAAAAAGTTTTATACTGCTCACTCTCTTTGGAATGCCTTAGAGAAGAGGTTTGCTGGTAATGCAAGTACCAAGAGAAATCAAAAGGACCTCTTGAAACAGCAGTATGAAAACTTTTCTGGTGGCAAGAATGAAAACCTCACTCAAATCTTTGACAGGTTCAACAAACTGATAAGTGAACTGGAAAGTGCAAGGGTCAATCTGGATCAAGATGAGGTCAACAGAAAGTTTCTCAGATCTCTTGGAGAAGAATGGACAGTCTATGCTGCACAGTGGAGAACAAAAGACACACTTGATGAGATAGAATTGGATGATCTATACAACAGTCTAAGAGTGTTTGAGACTGAAATTGATGCTAAAAAGAAATCCTTTTCTTATAATCACAACACTGCTCTTTTGTCCTCTGAAAAATCTAATAACTGTGATTCTTTTTCAGGTGGTGATGGCAATTCTGCTGAAACTCATTATGAAGCTTTTGTTGCCAATGATGGATTATTTGCTCTAAATGTTGAAGACTTGGAACAAATCCATCCTGATGATCTTGAAGAGATGGATTTAAAGTGGCAACATGCAATGCTGACCATGAGAGCCAAAAGATTCCTGAAAAGAACTGGAAGGACCAACTTTCAAGCCAAAACAGATGGCAAACCATCTTTTGATAAATCAAAAGTGGAATGCTATAAATGCCATAAGCTTGGTCACTTTGCCAGAGAATGTAGATCTCAAGGTCAACAACCATCAAGGACTTCACAGCCCATCCAAGCTTCCTCATCAACAGCACTTGTCTCTCAAGAAGACAATGTGTTTGACTGGAGTGATCAGACAGAGGAAGAATTCCAAAATCAAGCACTGATGGCAGAAACCTCAAATGTCTCCTCAACTGAACTACCATCTGAGGTAAATTCTAAACTCTGCTCTCAATCATGCAAAAATATGGTTAAAAAGTACAGAGATCATAATGAGAGCATGTGCAAAACTCTAGCTAAGATGGAAGAAAGGAGATATGAATATATGCAAGCCATAGAAGATCTGGAAAAACAGATCAATGACTATAAGGATAATGAGCTTCAAATGGGGTATGATAGAAACTATCATGAATGGGAGAAAAAGGAACTCAATAAGAAAATAGAATCTTTGAATAAAAAGGTAGAAGAAACTGAACAGAAGGTGTTAGAGGCTAATGAGAAACTGAAATCTGTTAACATAGATTTAGGTAACTTCAAGTTAGCAAATCAAAAGCTAGAACACCTAATGGAAGTTCAATTCAAAGATAGAGTCAAATCTCAGGTCAATCCCAAAGAAGGAATAGGATACAGAGCTACTCCACCTCCATATAATAACAAGTACATTCATCCAATGAGTGAAGTTGCTGATAGACTTGTCAATGAACCATTAGATGAGTCTATGACTATTGTAGATCCTATCCTTGACAGCAGTCCTGAACCAAAGGAAGATAAGAGTCAAAATAGAGACTGTGACACAAAGAGTGCACCCATAGAAGTCAAAGTTCCCAGTAAGAAAGGAAAAGAGAAGATGAGTGTATGCAATGCTACTCCACAAGTTTCTGTACATTCTAACTGTAACACTGCATCTTCATCAAAAGGAACAAAAAAAGGTAAAACTGTTTCTATCTGCACATGCCAAAAGCATGGTGTTCAAAAGTTTCCTAAACAACAGCAGGTAAGAGGAAACCAGAGAAACAAGAACCAGAAATTGACAGAAAAGTCTGGTGTTCCAATTCAAACTGTCAAAAGATGCTATCACTGTGGAAGGAAGAATCACTTAGCTAAGGATTGTTTTTACAAACCAGCTGTTGCAAAACAGACTGTACATCACACAAAATCAAATCCTAAACAGGCAAAGCACTCAAAAGTGAAACCTTCCACAGCAGCTCCAAAGAGAGCAGTTGATCACAGATTCTCAAAAGTTAATAAAAAACAGTCCACACATCAAAAACAAGTTTTGGCAAAGCCTAAATCAAGTTTTAAACAAATATGGTGTGTCAAGGACAAATCTGTTGCTCAAACTGCTAATGCAAAAGATCAGACTGCTAAGTCAAAATCTGATGCTGGTAGTGCAAAAAGTGAAACTGTTAGCACTACTAACACAGCTCAAGCTGCTGGGCACCAAACTGGAGCTGCTAGTGAATCATCTGAGACTGTCAGAAGAAAAGATGATCAAAATAATTGGATACCTCATATCATCACTAAATACTCTCCAAAGACTCCATCAGTAGATCTCACCAAATACAAGAAGTCAAAAACAGTTTTTAGTTATGTCAATGTACAAGGCCAACCCAAAACCAATTTGGTTGGGTTTACTCCACTACTAACTAAGCTGTTATTTGTGCAGGGCAACCACAGGTCTCCTCATAGGACAAGATGGCATCTGGACAGTGGATGCTCTAGGCACATGACAGGCAATTCTGAATGCTTGTCGAATTTCAAAGGATTTGATGGAGGTTTTGTTGCGTTTGGAGGCAACTCAAAAGGAGGTAAGGTTACAGGTAAAGGTACTGTAAATGCAGGCAACATGACATTCCATGATGTTTTGTATGTTGAACAGCTTAAGTACAATTTATTGAGTGTCTCTCAAATCTGTGACAAACAAAACATTGTTCTGTTCACAGATTCTGAGTGCATTGTTCTTTCAAAGGATTTCAAAATTCCTGAAAATCTTGTTTTACTTAGAACACCAAGAAAGGACAATGTTTACTGCCTAGACACAGCTCTTTTGACTAAATCAAATACTTTAAGCTGTTTAATATCCAAAGCATCATCAAATGAGTCTGCTCTTTGGCATAGAAGGATGTGTCACATGAACTTCAAGTCCATGAATGATTTGGTTAAAAAGAATCTGGTAAGAGGTTTACCACAAAAGGAGTTCATTTGTGATGATCATTGTGTAGCATGCCTTAAAGGTAAGCAACATAAAACTTCTCATAAGGCCAAAGAAGTAAATTCAATCTCATCTGTTCTTCAGCTGTTACATATGGATCTATTTGGTCCAACATCTGTTTTGAGTTTGAATAAAAGGGCATACTGTTTAGTCATTGTTGATGATTTCACCAGATTTACTTGGGTTTACTTTCTTAGGTCCAAAGATGAAACTGCTGAGCTTGTTAAGTCTTTTATCCTTAAGATAGAAAACCAATCCAATTCCAAAGTTAAGGTGATAAGATCAGACAATGGAACTGAATTTAAAAATCAAATTCTAAACAGTTTCTGTGAGTCCAAAGGTATTGCTAGACAATATAGTGCACCAAGAACACCACAGCAAAATGGTGTAGCTGAAAGAAAGAATAGAACATTAATTGAGGCTGCTAGAACAATGTTAGCTGATTCTAATCTGCCTATGACTTTCTGGGCAGAAGCTGTTAATACAGCCTGTTATGTTCTAAATAGGGTTCAAGTAGTTCAATCACAAGGAAAAACTCCCTATGAGCTATTCCACAACAGAAGTCCCCTAATAGCTTTCTTCAAGCCTTTTGGATGCCCATGTACTATTCTTCACACTAAGACTCACTTAGGGAAGTTTGAGAGTAAGGCTGAAGAAGGATTTTTTGTAGGATACTCAATTCAAAGCAAAGCCTATAGAGTATACAACAGAGTGTCTAAAACAATTGAAGAAAGTGCCAATGTTGAATTTAATGAAAATACTGCTAACATCAAAGGCACTGGTCCTGATTGGTTATTTGATTTAGATTCTCTAACAAATTCTCTGAGCTTTGCTGAGTTTACTGCAGAAGCTGATGCATACAGGGTTGAAGCTGCTAACACACATTCTCATGCTGCCAATACAATTTCTCATGCTGTTGGCACAAAGTTTCAGACTGCTGCAGATTCAACAAGTTGGGATGACTTCACCACTCTACCACTTCTGTCATGTGATCCTCCAGGGGTCCTGAGCACTCAACATGATGCAAATCCAGACACTGAAGTGCCATTTCCAAGTCCTGACAGCACAGCTCAAACACAAAAGGAAACAGCTCCAGTTTCTAGGCTAGCAGTCCCAACAGCTTCTCAAGCTGTTAGCCTAGAAACTCAAACTGTTCCAGAAACTGAACCATTCACTGGTTCTGATGGAGATGACACAAACCTTGGAACATCCTTCCAAACAGAGAGAGAGCCCACACTAAGAGTTCATAAGTATCACCCTCTCAATCAAATACTGGGTGATCCAAGCACTCCTGTTCAAACAAGGAAGATGGTCCACAATGAGACTGCTGTTGCTGAACAAGCAGTTCCAGAATTCAGCCTAGCTGCTTTTGAACATGCCTGTTTCATGTCTCAACTAGAACCCAAAAAGGCATCAGAAGCACTAAAAGATTCATCCTGGATTGAAGCTATGCAAGAAGAGCTTTTACAGTTTAAAATTCAGAATGTATGGACTCTGGTGGATCTTCCTAAAGGTAAGAGAGCAATAGGTACAAGATGGGTGTTCAGAAACAAGAAGGATGAGAGAGGGATAGTCATCAAGAACAAAGCAAGACTAGTAGCACAAGGGTACACTCAAGAAGAAGGAATAGATTATGATGATGTCTTTGCTCCAGTAGCAAGAATTGAAGCCATCAGACTATTTCTAGCATATGCAAGTTTCAAAGGCTTTAAAGTGTATCAAATGGATGTTAAGTCTGCTTTCTTGTATGGGACAATTGAAGAGGAAGTGTATGTGTGTCAACCTCCTGGTTTTGAAGACTACAAGTATCCAGACAGGGTGTACAAGCTAGACAAAGCTCTCTATGGTCTTCACCAAGCCCCCAGAGCATGGTATGACACACTGTCATCATATCTTCTACAGAATGGATTCAAGAGAGGCACTCTGGACAAAACACTTTTCACTAAATCCATCAAAGCTGAGATTCTTCTTGTCCAGATCTATGTTGATGACATCATTTTTGGCTCAACTAATGATAAGTTGTGCAAAGATTTTGAGGCCCTAATGCACAAAAAGTTTCAAATGAGTTCAATGGGGGAACTCACATTCTTTCTAGGGCTGCAGGTCAAACAGAAGCCTACTGGTCTATTCATAAGTCAATCAAAGTATGTCAAAGACATACTGGAAAAGTTTGGCTATCAAGACACAAAGGTTGCAAGCACTCCAATGGATCCTCATAAACAGCTTCATACAGACAAAGACGGCATAGATGTGGACATTCATCTATACAGATCCCTTATAGGATCTCTCATGTATCTAACATCTTCTAGACCTGATATAATGTTTGCTGTCTGTGTGTGTGCCAGGTTTCAATGTTCACCAAAGGATTCTCACTTGGTTGCTGTTAAGAGAATTTTCAGATACCTTAAAGGCCAACCACATTTAGGCCTCTGGTATCCCAAAGACTCTCCTTTTGAACTAACTGCATATTCTGACAGTGACTATGGTGGTTGCAACATTGACAGAAAATCCACAACTGGTGGATGTCAATACTTAGGAGCAAGACTGGTCTCTTGGCAATGCAAGAAACAAACAACTGTCTCCACATCATCCACTGAAGCAGAATACGTAGCAGCTGCAAGCTGCTGCTCCCAGGTAATGTGGATTCAAAATCAGCTAAGAGACTATGGTATGAATTTCTTATCCACTCCTATTTATATTGACAATTCAAGTGCCATTAGCATTGTGCAAAACCCAGTGAAATTCCCAAAAACCAAGCATATAGAAATCAGATTTCACTTCATCAGAGATTGTAATGAAAAGAAGTTAATCCAAGTTACCAAAATACATACTGATGATCAGCTAGCTGATCTATTTACAAAACCTTTTGATGTAGGAAGGTTCACTTTCCTAATATCAAACATTGGTATGGTAAACATGGATTAATTGATTTTTATTATTATCAACTCAATATGCTAATTTAAGGGGGAGACACTGTTCCATTGAAAATCTGCACAAATTTACACTAACAGCATGAGTCTTTTCTCATGCTGCTAGTTCATTTTCTCGGACTGCTAGTTATTTTCACTTGATCTGTCAAAGTGTGCAGGGTATTTAGGTAATTTCCCAAATGTGTGCGCGGGACCTAACCTTTTCGAAACCTTTAAAGGTCCCAGTTTCGTTCAGTTGTAACTACCAGTTACATATTCTTCTTCCACGGCCTTCTGCTTTCTCTCTGAACGATACACACATTCTCTTCAAACCCTAAACCCTAAACCGTCGTTTCTTGATCAATGGAGTTCGTAAAAGAACACAACTGCCTCCCATACACCCTGAAACACACTGACCTTGAACCGTTCCATGAGATGATGGACTTCCTCAGGCACTCCCATATACACTATGCACTCAATATTGACCCCACTATATACATATCTCATATTGAGCAATTCTGGAATCATGCCTATGTTCAAACCATCAATGGAGTGCCTACCCTGACTTCCAAAATCGATGGTACTACCATCAATATCACCGAGGAGTCCATCAGACATCATCTGCATCTTCAAGATGCCACAGGTATAAAAGACCTATCTCTTACTGCTTTACACTTTGGTCTTCAAAATATTGGATATAGGGGTCCTGCTGATTCTTTTACTTTCTTGAAAGCACATTTTTCTCCTAAATGGAAATACCTTGTGCATATTATTCAGCAATGTTTAAGCCCCAAAAGAACTGGTTGGTCCGAATTTTCTTCAAATATTGCCACTGCCTTAGTGTGCTTTTCTACTGGCCAACAGTTTAATTTTTCAAATATGATCTTTCAAGGAATGTTAAGGCATCATTCCTTGAAGCATGGGAAATTTTTGATGTATCCTCGATTTTTGGCAAAAATAATTGCACACACCTGCACTGCTTCAAATTTACATAAGAGGATATATGTTTCCCATAGGCACTCACTATCTTCAATCAAAAGGCTGATAAAGCCAAGTGCCAATTTTGTTAGCATTGATGCTCCATTGCCCTCTGCAATGATGAACATCATCACAAGAAACAGAGGAGAGGGGCCTGAGCAGACACAGCCTAACATTACTGCTTCAACCCCAGGACCCCAACCCACTCCTCATGATACAGATATTCCCACTGATCCTTTTGTACAGCCCACACGCCCACTACAATACTTATATAAAAGGAAAAGGGGACGAGGAGCTCCTTCCTCCTCCTCCCTTAGACAAGAGCCATATATCCCTGTGCAGGAGGATCCTTCTGCACAGAATATCCAAAGGGAACCAATTGAGGACACTCCCAACCTCAATCAGGAGGTGAACATCTCTTCTGAGACTGTTCATATGGGTTCTGTGGCTGGCACTACTGATGTCTCTGCACAAGAGGCACAGGACAGGGCCAACATCTCTAAGACCACACCCATGGAAACAGCAAGTGTGCAAACACGAGCTGGAAGTCCCCAGTACCAAGAAAAGAGGGGCCCAGAGGTTCCTACTTCTGGTGTTAATGTCAGTGATAGACCACAAACACCCCTGGTGTTATCTGATCTTGAGACTAGTCTGCAACTGATGCTCTTAACGGATCCAAAGCTGAAACCTGTTGTAACAATGTTGGAATACCAAATGTCCATCATTGCTGCACAGGGGGCACAAATTCATGCACTCAAACAGGCAGAAGCTGCTCACAATCAGAAACTGGCTAATCTACACAAAGGGTTTACTCTTTGTGGAAATAAGCTCATCAAACTAGAGCAGTTGATTCAAACCCATGTGGCAAAGGTTGTAGGTCCTTCTGACCAAACCAATGCTTCCAAAAAGGGGGAGAATCAGGAAGTTCCTGAACCAGTCCAAGCAGCTCCAACACCAACAGTCCAAGCAGCATCAACAGCTCCATCTTCTAGGCTAGCAGTCCCAACAGCTTCTCAAGCTGTTAGCCTAGAAACTCAAGCTGCTTCTACAAGAGCAACTGGAGTTGTTATAAGAGAAGGTATTCAAGCTCCATCCAGTTCAGTCCAAGCTACATCTTCTGCTACAAAAGATAAGGGCAAGGGTATTCTCATTGAGTCTCCAAAGCACAAGTTTTCTTCCAGAAAAGCCCAGATTGCCTTTGATGCTGAGATTGCCAGAAAATTAGCAGAAGAACAAGATCAGGCCTTAGACCAGCAAACCCATGCCCCAATGCAAGATGATGAAACCTTAGGAGATTACCTAAGAGGGTTTGTGGTCAAGCAAGGTGAAAGGAAGAGGAAGATGCCAACTGGGCATACCAAGGCTGAAAATAGAAGATTCTTGATCAATTTTGCCGTTGCAGCAGACATACCAAAGAAAATTGCTCAGTCCATGAGTACTGAAAGGCTGCAGGAAATACATGATAAAGAAATGGAGAAAAGAAAGAAAACAAGAGTCTCTTCAGCAGTTCAGCCAGTACCAAAAGTTCAATCGTCCCAATCAGTCCAACCATCAACAAAACCAGTCCAAACTGAAGCTGCCAGTGCACCTGCTCCCACTGATCAACCTACTGTTTCTGTTCCATCATCTGTTAAGAGGGTGATCTTTCAGCACCATTTGCAAAAAGCTATGGAAATAGAAAAGTTGATTGATCAACATGACTTCACAAAGCCAGAAATCAACTACTGGTTTGCCAGGTCTCTGGATGAAAGAAATATAAGGGTCAAGTTTGTGATAAGGAGAGAATCTGGACCAGAAGAGGAGTATGATACATTCTGGCAGATGGTCCATAAGCTGACCAGGGATGAACTAATAAAGATGTACCACATAGGGTCTGTTTCTCAAGTCAGATCTGATCTTCCACAAGTAAAACAACTCATCAGAGATCTAAGTTCAGTTGCTGATGCTGAATTTGCAAGAAAAGAAGTGGAAGATGCTGAGAAGAAAGGGAAGCAGATCAAGGAAGTACATATTTTTGTCAAATCCAGAACCTACAGAATTCAATTCAAAGATGGATTTGGTATTTTCTTCAATCTCGAGTTTTATAATTTTTCAAAAGATATGCTGCTTCAAATAAAATCAGTTAGGATATCTTGTGATAAAGAAGAGATGAAGAGAGAATTTTTGAAGGCTATAGATCAGAAGCTTGCACAATTGTAAGTTTTTGAAAGCCTTGGTTTGTAAATAACAGTTTACTTTTTCATTTCCTTATTTGTATAGAACTTAAAGTCTTGTATAAAGAATTTAAGTTAGGGGGAGATTGTTGGGAAATAGTTTAAGTATACTCAAGCTGTTAGTTAGACTTCTCATACTGTTAGTAGAATTTCTGTGTAAGTACAAAGTTCATGCTGCTAGTTGAAGAAACTCGAGCTGCCAGTATAAAAGTTCAAGCTGCCAGAGCAAAATAACTCAAGCTGCTCAGTTCATGCTGCCAAGTCATTCAAGCTGCTCAACAGTTTCATAAACAGAATGTGCTGATTTTCAGGGAAGATATCTACAAGAAGATTCCAGCATATCTACTATCAGAGAAGTCATAGTCCTTCAAGGAAACACGTCCATAAAGCAATATAAATAGACAGAAGATTGTATAGAAGATATACGCATAGAATAAGAGTTTTCTGCATATTTTGAGTCTGTAATTGCTTTATTGTTCAAGTTTTCTTAAGCCTCTAAGGTTGTAAAACCCTAAGAACAGTTTGTGTTCTTCGTCTAATCAAAACAGATTAGAGGTGATTGTAATCAGTGAATTCAGCAATACAAACAGTCTTGATTACTTCTTATGTTTTATGCTATTATTGATTCTGAAAGTTTTTGTCAAAATAATTAAGTGTTATTCCGCAAACTTCTTAATTAAACTTTGATTCAAAGCAAGATTATTGATTTATACTCTGATAAATTCAAATCAGTTAATCTTGGTTATTCATAATTTTCATAAGTTATAGATCCTGACATTCTTATCGTTTGATAACTATTGTCAAGACCCATTAAGAACTGCATTAGTTTTAGAAAACTTGTGTGATTTTGAAAATCCTTAGATGCTTCACAAATACACTGAGGGAGTTTTAACATGGTGTCATATTGTCTCCATAGAGAGTTGAGTTTGTGATAATAGTCAGAGACAGTGACACCATTCTGTGTGAGGGAATTAATTTGGTGATGTATATTGAACAAAACGGACCCATCAACTTTGTCATAGGTTTCTTTTAATTCACTCCACATATCAGAGGCTAGTTTCGAATATATCTGAGCATTGTACAAATCATCAGATATAGACCCCAAAATCCAGGACACAACTACAACATTGCATCTATCCCATTGTTTACCAAGAATTTCATCTGTTAGTGGGCGTTCTAGGGAGCCATCTATAAAACCAGTTTTATTCTTAGCTTGGAAGGCCAACTCCATGGCACATGACCATGATTTATAATTTTCAGTCCCTTTTAGTTTGAAATTAATGAGGGGAGCACTGTTGATATCACTAGCATGCAGATATAGGGGGTCACCAAAATCAAGTTTACTAATCAAGGTGTCTTCGTTGTCTCCCATTTTGAGAAAAGGCACAACAATTGCAGAGCAAACAAGGAGACAAAAAAGGAAGAATGAGAAAGAAAAAAAGAAAAAAAAATGTTATCACACCACACAAACAGGAACAATCAAGAACAAAGACAGAGAGCAGGTCCTTTAGGCAGGATTCCACGAACGTTCAAGACGCCAGGTCAAGCCAGGACAAGTCTCAAAAACTTATGTAAAAAGGAAAATAACAAACAAATTTACCAATCAAAAGCCTCGTCTATAGGCCAAGTATGATTCTTAGGGGCAGTTGATTCCTGTTTGAACGGAAACTCCCAAGAACAGGTACTTGCTACAACACGAGAGGGTTTTAAGAATCTTACAGAGTACTCCACACACTTGAGAGATTTGAATCGCGTCTTTCACAAACCAGTATGCAGAGAACAGGAACACTATCAACACCTTTTTAGGGTTTTGAGGTCAAACCCTAACAAAACCAAGTGACCTCACAGATTAGGGTTTTGAGTGTAAACCCTAACAACAAGGAGGAGGCCAGACCACTGCTCAACAAGAAGCGCACAGCGGATTTTTACACCTGCCCTAATATTTGGGCCAGATCTCGACTATACACGGATCGATTAAGGAATGATTTACAGCTTAGTGCATCAGTCGTCGAACCTGAGCTGCGATACCATGAAGAAACAACCAGGGACTTCTCAAACAAACTTTTATTGAATCATAAACCCTAAAACAACCGGCACTTGGCCACCCTATTACTTACAAAATAGATCTCACTACAATCACACTCTGAGTCTTCATCGACAGATGAAGCTCACACTCATGAAATATTAACAACACTAATAACAGATTGTGCGAGAGAAGAAGAAGAAGATGAACAGCTCTGAGAGTTATCTGATGAACGAAGATATGAACTAAGATGATTGAATGCGTAAACCTTCCAGCTGCTTGTGAATAAATAGACCAACCAAGGGGGCGGTTCGGGTCATAACCCAACGACCCAACAGAAGTAACAAAAGATGCAACAGCCCAACAAATAATGAGAAATAAATGTAACCGGCCCAACTGAATAGGTAACAGCCCAAACAAGTAATTCCAGCATTAACTTGAAATAGATATATCATTTTTAACAAAGATTCTAAGATTCTTATTTGTTTTTGTATCAATTTCGTATTCAATTGCTTATGTAAGTATCAAGTTTTAATATAAACAAAAAGCTATAAAAATTGGATAATAAACCAAAGAAATCGGACATAGAGTTTTTTTTAATAATCATTGTCTTTTTCATTGTTGTAGTTTTGGCGTTTTTTTCTTGTAAAACCCTTAAAAATTATGGAAATCATCAAAATTAATAAGTCCAATAAGATGATTTAGTGGTTAACACTTACGTTTTTTTGGAAGAATTTTTAAATTCTATACATTTTAACTCATTTGGGTTTTTTCTTTAAAAGATAAAAATAAAATCAGTTGAGAAATGCATGAATTACCTACAATATCAACGAAAAATGCAAGGACTCTAGAAAGGAGTTTGATTTGGATTTAATGGAATAAGAATCCGATCCTAATATACAGGAAAGGGTGCAAATAAAAAGCTAGAATTGTTCGCAAATGTAATCAATTATTGAAATTATATTATACTTCTTGTCGATTACTATTATTCGATCTTCGATAATGAAATTACATGAGTAACGTGTCTGTTTTAGAATAACTTTTATATCTATACTATATATAATAAGAAAACCGCTTGGAGTTTCTGGACCATTGGATGGAAAGAAATCAATAGTCCAGATTAATGACAACTCATAATTATTTATGAAATGTCTCTTATACCCTTAATTAAAATCAATAATTATACCTATGCCATTTTTTTTTAATTCATTTTCCAAATTTACTACCTTAACTTAATTACATTAAATTTTGATTTTAATTTTTTCATTAATGATTTAATATTTACCTAAAATAAATATGTGTCATTATTATCCTTAATGATCATAGTTAAATTCAAATGTAAAAATTTGGATTTAAATGTAGAAGTGTAGTAAATAAAGTTAAAAATTTTTGTTAATCATTTTGCTAACAAGATTTAAAATTTAATTGATAAAACTTCAATTGTGAATATGATAAATTTTGATTGTTGATTTTCAGATATTCCATTTTTATATTTTATCATTTTAAAAATATATGCACATTCACATAATTGAAGTTTTTTGTTTCTTACATTGATATTTCATTTTTAAAGTTAAAAGAAACATTATTTGCAAACACATATTATCTGTTTTTAATAATACAATATAATAATATTTTTTATTTAATATCAAACAACTAAGTATTTTTTTATCTTTAATTTAACTAGCTTTCAATTTTTTTATTTTAATTATATATAAATTTTATAATAATTTATTAAAATATAAAAAAATATGTATTTTCTAAATCAACCCATGTAAGACATGGGTTGATTAACCTATATATTATAATAAAACAAAACAATTCATGTCATATGTCACTTCTATAATACAAGAAAATTTTATTTTTCCATCTCTTTTTTCAAATTTAAAACCTTAACTTAATTGCATTAAATTTTGACTTTATTTTTTTCATCAATTAATTAGTAATAAATTAGATTTTGTAACATTTAAAATTAATGTTTACCTAAAATAAATATCTATCATTATTATCCATAATAATCATAACTAGTGTTATGGTTGCCCGCGCATTGCTGCGGGTATCCGTAAAAAATATGTGGTTTTTATCGATTACGGTAACATATGATGTTAAGAAATAGAAACATGTTTAACGATGACAACAATTTAAGTGCATTTATGTATTTAAGCATTAGTGAGTTACATTATTTTTACGAATTTGGTATGACTCAATTGATGATGTCTAAAGTATATTGATTTTTTAGGGTTTTATATGTACAAAACAATAAAAGAATATGATTTCATGTTTTTTGTGGTTTCGTCCATCCATGTTATGTTTTCCTAAAAAAGTCTTTAGTTATTGTTTTCTGGTTTCGAAAAAAAAATGATTTTTTCATAATCAGTCTTGTATTTACCACAAAAAACAACATGCCACGAAAAGCCCTCAAATTTAATGATTTTTTTTGGCAAAAAAGAATAGTTTCAAAAATTACAAACAAATGAATAATTTACGGATTTTATTGGTAAAAAGTAACACAAAGAGGCTATACCGCAATAATATAAAAAACATGTTGGTTTTTTCATAGTAAACCAATTTTTTCACAAAAATTATGAACAACAAAAGTAGACGTTTTATATACATCTTTTGAGACAAAAGTCAAAAACCAAAAAACAAAATAAAATGAAACAATGTTATTTAATTCTTCAAGTTGAGGTAAAAACAGAAAGTTTCAATATTTAAATATCTAATCAAATATTGAAGAAGTTGTTGTACAAAATGAATACTTTTATTTACAAATATATAAATATAAAAAATGTTGAGTTTAATATTTATTAAAAAATTTCAATTTTTCATCCGTTAAAAAAATTAATAAGTGAAATAATTTGTCTTTTTTTTTTTTCTATCGGAATAATTTATAGATTGATTAATTGTTTTCCGTTCGGTTAACTTAAATATTAGATCGAGTTCTTCGTTTTTTCCAAGCGAAAACATTTATAGTTAAATCAGTGGGGCGTTATTTCCAATAGTTTAAATTTAACATGGTTTGTCATTTTTTCTGAGCAAAAATATTTAAAACTAATATGGTTAGGTGTTTTTTCGTTTGGTTAAATTGAAAATCAAAGTTATTAAATGTTTTTTCTGGTAAAAAAACATTAATAATTAGATTAAGCGGTTGTTTTATTTCGTTTGATTAAATTGAATACCGAAATGGTTTATTGTTTTTTTCGAGCGAAAACATTTAAAATTGAAACGACGAACATTTCAATTTTTCCAGCATTATGATTAATCAATGGAAAAAAGACCAATTAAATTTAAGTATTTTGGACGGATAAAACGAATAACCATTTCGATTTTTTATTTAACCAAACGTAAAAAACAACCAAACAATCTAATTTATAATGTTTTAGTAAAAAAACGATGAACATTTCGATTTCCAATTTAACGAAATGGAAAAACGACGAACCAATTTAATTCGAAATGTTTTCGTTCAAAAATGGAATACATATATATATATATATATATATATATATATATATATATATATATATATATATATATATATATATATTAGTGTTAATGTTTTTTATTGTATTTATTTTTTGTTTCTGGTTGATTAAAAATATTAATATTTTTAGACCTATTTATTTTATTATAATAAGTATTGTTAATAATTTTTAATTAGATTGGTAAAGAATATAAACAATGACAAACTGAATATTTTAATTAAAGTTAATAGATAAGTAACTGTAACATCCCATTTTCGAGATAATTGCGTGGAATTGTTTTAGTGGATGTTTAAATAATTATTATTGTGTTGGACCAATGAGATTCCGAATAGTGGATTATACGTGTCGGGTTGTGAGTTACGTGTCTCCGGATAATTAATTTAGTGGATTAATTATATATTTGGGTTCGTGGATTTAAATGGGTTAAATGGGCATAAATATTGAAAATGTGATATCGGGTTCGGGTTATTGGTTCGGGACCGGTTGAGATAGAGACGTACTTATGGATGCTTGTCCTTTCTTTCTTTTCTCATTTGCTATAACCCTAAATAGTGTATATGTGTGTGTTTTGTGAGCTCCAGCAGAGGAAAGCTAATTTCTAACTTCAATTTGAGTGTGAAAACCTTGGACTCATCTTCATCATCTTTTGTGTGGTGTTCTTGAGCTTCAAAGAGGTAAGCCCCTTGAATTGAAGATTTGATTTGAGTTATGTGTTGTAGAGAATGTGTGAAATAGTTTTATGTTATTAGAGGTTATCATATGCTGCTATTATGTGCTTAATTGGGTCTGGAATCGAATTAGATGGGAGTTTTAACTCCTGGACAGCCATGGAAATCGAAGTGCAGGGATGGAGGCAGGCGGGAGGTCGCGACGCGAAGCGCAGGGGGGCACGGCGCGACGCGCAGGGGACGAGGGGCGCGACGCGGTGTGCAAGGGGGCGCGGCGCGGTCAGCTGCTGGGCCGGGTTCTGCGTGGGGTTCGAGTTGGGTTCCGTAGGGGCTTGAGGCTGGATATGGGAGCGGGTCTCGTCGGGATTTTGGGGTCGGGTTTCGGTTGGGTTTTCGGGGTCCGGTTGGGATTGTGTGTCGAGTTTAGTTCGATTAAAGGGTCGTGTTCGGGTTTGCTTTATATGTTAATTGGAGTTCGGGGGTTCCATTAAGATTGTTGAGTCCATATTGGCTATGGGTTCATTATGAGTCGGTTATATGTGTTGACTGGGATTGAGATTAATTGTTTGAGATCCGTATGATTGCAGGGACGAGCCGATCGCGAGGTGAGCCGGACCAGAGATCGTAGAGTTAGGGATTGAGGTGGGTTGTCTGACAGTCAGGTGAGTACCCGAGCCTTTTCCAAACGAGCGCTCCATTTTCTGAGTTGTATCGTGTTATTTGTGTATATTGTGCTATACTGTGTACGAGACATGGACGTGATGTCAGGTATGATTCTGTTCTTCCATATGTGATATATGTGCATGAGATGAGATCCAGTCCGGGGGTTCGTGATGAGTTCCATACGGACAGTGATTCGCGATGTGTGATCGCGCGGGTTGACTGTCCCTAACAGTCCTTGGGGCGTGTATACACGGCAGGGCCTGTAGCCGGTTCGCGCCCATGCTACAGGGTTGTGGCTAACCACCGCGGCCGCGGTCGTTAGCTGGGGAAGGGTCCCCCTTCAGTGATTCTGTGTGCAGGGCTGTGGATCTCATTCTGTGTGTTCATACCTGTATTGTGATGATGATTGCCAGGGACCGAGTTAGAGATTGCTTTGCGTGTATGTGCTATGTGTATGTGTGTTACATGTTTTCTGTGCAGAGTCTAACCCTCGCGTACTCACGAGCTTCCGAGCTTACGTATTCGAGTCTGCCATGTTCAGGGTATCAGTGACGGGATCAGTAGCTGTGCTTGTTGATCTGGGATCGGGAATTATCTGGGAAGCTTTATGTTAGTTTTGTGTAATGATCTGATCAGTATTATTTATGTTAGCAGCGTTTGGGCTTCTGCAATTAGCGGATTATATGTTAAAAATGTTTATATAAAAGTTTTAAATTATCAGTGATTTCAGTTATCCTGTGACATGTGCATGATTGAGCTATTGAGATATTGCCACCTGTGTATTGTAATGACGTGACATTTCAGGGTCCAGGCAGGGTGTTACAGTAACAATGTTGAATGTAAACCTTGATAATAATAACTAATTTTAAAAAATTAAAAGTTTAGGGACCAAATCCAAAATTTAATATAAACTACAGGGACCGTTTTGTAATTATTGTAAAATGTTAAACGGCATAGTGAATCACCAAAACGGTGCGTTTCACTATGCCAATTGTTAGTTATGAGAATTAGATCCAAATGTAAAGTTTTGAATTAGTTGTGGAAATTATTATTATTATGTATAATAAAGGAAAATATCAAATGTCACGTGTCACCTCTACGTTCACCAAAAAGATAATTAAAACTTATAAAAAATAAAAGATAAATACAATTTAATATTTTTTTAAAAAAATAAATATACTCTATTTTTTAATCTGTAAATAATAAAAAATAAATACAATTATTATTTTTGTATGTTTTTAATTTTACTCATATATATTTTATACAAATAAATTTAATTAAAAATATCCACGTAAGGCCACAGGGAGTGGTTGACGAGAATGCCAAGCAAATTAGGAGCCACGTCAGCGCCACATCAGCTTTGTCATTCTTTTGCCATTTTGAGGGTGTGGATGCCAACTTGCCATTCTTTTTTTTTTTTTTTTCATTTTAAATTTAAAAAAAAAACATTGAAATAAAAAGTAAATTAATGATATTAAAATTAAACATACAATGATGAACATTAAATTTTAAAAAATAAAATAAGAACATTAAAATTTAAAATTAAAATAAAAACATTAAATTAAAAAAATAAAATAAAAACATTAAATTTTTAAAATTAAAATAAAAAACATTAAAATGAAAACTACACTACGTGAAGTTTTGGTTCGAATATTCGTTTTCAAAATTATAAATCGGATCAACGTTGAGATCAATTTTTTGAACACACCAAATATATTCAATGTTATTTCTTGAAAAATTGAAATGATAAGAATGAAAGAATTTATATAATATGCTGGTTGTGTTAAGTAGAGAAAAATAAAATAATATGTATGTGTATATAAAAAGTATATATATATATATATATATATATATATATATATATATATATATATATATATATATATATATATATATATATATATATATATATATATATATATATATTGAAATGGAGATGGAGATGGAGAGGGGTTGTTGCTCGGCATTCAAATGCCGATGCCAAGACTTTTTTTGCCAATGCCATGGCCAAGGGGTGGTGTTCCACCTTGGTACCATGGCAATGCCATGCAATGCCAAGACCACTCCATGTGGCCTAACACGTGGCTTATAAACTAGTTTTAATGTAATAGGATACAAAATCAGATTCAATGTGAATTCTCAGTTCTTCTTCCACATGTTGTCATATTGCATCGTGGCTTCTCTTTTGTTACTTTTTATGTTTATACATTATTTTATATAGGGTTAATATTGAAAAAACCCTATAAACTACTCATTTTCACGATTTAGTCCCTAAACTTTTTTTTTGATTGTTTAAGTCCCTAAACTATTTTTGTATTATTCAAAAGTATATATATATATATATATATATATATATATATATATATATATATATATATATATATATATATATATATATATATATTTGACCGGCTACCGGATAAGTACGTAAAACATAACCAATAACACAAAAAGTTCAGAGACTTAGTCACTAAAACATGTAAAAATATATAGTGGGGTTTTTGAATAAGACAAATTTGTTAAGAGACTTAAACAATCAGAAAAAGTTTAGGGACTTAATCACAAAACTAAAGAAAATTTAGGGGTTTTTTTATATTAACCCTTTTATATAATTAAATTGTTTACTTGTATTCTGTTTGACATTTTTATTATTTTTGGATCTATTTTGTCCACTTCTAGGTTTGGTGTAAATCACCTGGTCCAATCATGTAGATGAGCTTAGGGTCCATTAGGGTTTTCATTGTATCATTTGTACTATATAAATAGTTGTCAATATAATAAATTATACCTACCGGGTTTTCATTATTCTACATATGGTAAATAAATATGAACATTAATTCGTTCCAAACGATATCAAAAAGCCTCAAAACGACAATCATCCCTTCTACAAATGATTATAGGTATAATAATATAATAGTCTAGGTTATTGTATGGACTTAACCTCTTATAGACGGATTGAAGCCTTTAGGGGTTCCTATGTAACCTAATTTGTATCCTATTTATGGTGATAAGTAACACAACTATTCCTAACGAAGTTTTCATTATTTCACATTGTATCAAACTAAGGTTTTTTCCTTTCTTGTCGTTGTTCATCAATTATTAAAGACTATTGTTCCGCCCGTGGCAATATTTTCTCCGATTGCGACAATTTAAAGTTGTCGCTACTTGTTTTGCTCTCGTTGTAATTGTTTGTACTGGCGTAGCTACACTAGAAAGTGGCCGACCCTCACTTTCACCTTCCTTTTATATATATATATATATATATATATATATATATATATATATATATATATATATATATATGTATGTATGTATGTATGTATGTATGTATGTATGTATGTATGTATGTATGTATGTATGTATGTATATGTATGTATGTATGTATGTATGTATGTATGTATGTATGTATGTATGTATGTATTTTGCTCTCGTTGTAATTGTTTGTACTGGCGTAGCTACACTAAAAAGTGGCCGACCCTCACTTTCACCTTCCTTATATATATATATATATATATATATATATATATATATATATATATATATATATATATGTATGTATGTATGTATGTATGTATGTATGTATGTATGTATGTATGTATGTATGTATGTATGTATGTATGTATGTATGTATGGGGTCGGGATCAATGGGGTACCATGTTAGACTGGGGAACCGGAGTTCATTCATGTTTAGTTATAAGTTTAAAAGGGTAATATACTCAATTAGGTTTATCTTAAATAATAGATGACAACTAATAAATTAATAGATCCATTAGTTATAGGGATTTACTTCCATAACAAATCTATAATAAATTTCAAAATGGGTTTTAATAAACATGTTTAATTGGATTCGACAATGGGTTTTAGTGAACATGTTCACTCGGATTCCACAGTGGATTTTATTGAACATGTTCAGCCATAGGTGTCAAATAAATGTATTTATTATTTTCTTCAAACCGTTCGTGAAGGTTCAATTTCATTTACACGTTATTGAACATGTGTGCAATCGGAGTTTATTGTGTTTTCAGTCGCTGTTAACTGTTTTGGTGATAAACCAATATTGGGCGGTGTTGAACATGTTCAATTGTGGTTTATGGAGTGTCATCATTGCACATGTTCAGTATGGGTATAATAAATTATATTAACTGAAATAGAGATTTTCATGGGATATACAGAAACTTTGATTCTAATTTAAATTTTTTAATACTATTTTTAACCAAACATTAATTAATGTGGGAAAAAATTTTAAGCAAAATTTATATTATATTTTAATGATTTTAATAATAAATGATTGGCTATAAATGGTTCCCCGGTACCCCAGTCCAACATGGTACCACATTGATCTTGAATATATATATATATATAAAAGATTATTTCACTCAAAGCAAAATAATTTTAATTAAAATTTGTTTTATTAGTATCTTTTCTTTATCTTAATGTTTGTCTATTTTTCACTAATTAGTTTAAACATCAAGCATGATATTTGAAGGAATCATTTATTTTTTCTCTGCGATTTACAAAGTGTTTTATATTTTATTTTTACTCTTTATATCATTCATATTAATGTTTTTATTTGGTGACATTTAAATTTTATTGAATTAGAAATTTATAATATGGCGGTGTTTTAGTATATGTGGGTTCAAGTCTCGATTGTGAAATTAATTGTAGTATAAGAATACGTAGTTGTGTAATCTTTCAACAAAAAGTTAATTCAATTATTAATTAAATGTTGAGTCTACCTAAAGTCTTAAGTTGTTAATATGTTTGTTGAAATAATATATGAACGTAATAGAGCTTTGTATATGATTAAAGTTTTCGAAATTAACAAATTTATTATAATAACATTTAGTTTATTATACGTTAGTGTCTTTTAATCTCTATTAAAATCTACTAATAGTTGGACCCACCCAAAATAAAAATCCTGGCTAGTTTAGTTTATCCTTGCCATTGATATTTGTTCGACAATCGATATGATATACTATAAACATTCAAACTATTTCAAAGTGATTTGTTGATTGTTACTTTATTATCTGTACACATTAACAACAATCAGTCGTGCTTTTTTTTTTTTTCCTTTCTGAATTGATTCGTGTACCACCTTTTGAATCTTTTATTACATGATTAAATACTTGATCAATATTACTTGACTTGGCAAAATAACTACATACTCTTCCTTTGGATCTAATTTGTGTCATCAACTTGTAACGTCTAGTCATTGTCATGTTTTCAGCCTTTATTTTTATTCACCCTTTATTTTTATTCACGGTGTATCACCACAACCAATTCTTGGTCCACTAGCCACTGATTCATTCAGAAACCACCTTCATTCTTGGTGGTGATTCGTGTTTTCGTTTGTGCTACCGCTTTGTTGAATCTAGTTCCGGCCATGTTTTTTTTTACAAAAGCACAATTTTCGTCATTTTCGGTTTGGTGGTTGACCCGGATTCACTCCACAAGCTTAATAATCCTATAAGTGGTCCATATTGTGCTATTATGACTGGAATTTGGTCCCTGAAATGGATGCCGTCTATTTTGGCTCCGTTAATGAAGGGTAAATACGTCTTTTCTTTTATGCTTTTCATATTTATCATCAGTGTCATGTGCCGTCTATCATATTTCCTTCTGATCTCCCACATTTTTACGAACAATCATCATTGGATAAAAAATAGGGATTTTAGAATCAAATGATTATTCGTATGCTCGTTGGGTTTAGCATGTTTCATGTAATGCAATAACTAGTTTTTTTTTCGATCTTCAACCACAACCCTAGGTTTCTTTGTTCGACATTGTTTGACCACAACCCTAGGTTTCTTGGTTCGACATTGTTTGTTCCAGACCCATGGATTGACTGTTGCCTTATAATATGCCCAATTGCTCGATCCAATAACTTTCGCTGCTACAATATGATGTTATACGCCTGCTAGCTATCAGATATCATAGACTGACACAAGCCTTTTAGAGTTTCTTACATAACCTAATTTGTATCCTATTTATAGTGATCGATGATAGAGTTTTCATTATTTCACATAACTTTTATTATTTTTATTTTCTATGTTGATTATTATTTATGTATAATCTCTTTCTTAAAGAAAACTTATAAAGTCAATCAATTCAATTCTTTCCACAGGGTTAATATGGTACACTCCCAATTAATCTCATTAATAACAAACTACTTTATTAACTCATTTGATATACAATTTATTTTAACAATAATTAAATTGTTAAAATATTAATAAAATAATTATAACCTTTTAAGCATGAAATAATATAAAATTAAGTAAAAAAATTCCAAACTGAAAGAATCAACAAAACAACGATCTTATTTGAAATGACAAAAACATTCCACTTATAATATAACAAATCAATTTCAAACGACATTATTATAAAAAACACACAAAATAAATCCATATAGAAACCAATTACTTTTTTTAATTCAAATTTCTTTATTTTTTTTCTTATAAAAAAAGATTCATGCTACATATTGATATACATCCGTTTCTTTCATGTCACCTAGAGATGTTGCTTGATTTTTAATGTATGGTGTCGTCATTGACCTAAAAATTACCAACATTATAATTATAAAAAATAATTAGAAAATCAAATATTTTAATAATAATACAAACATGTCCTAAACACTATATTATTACCTCATGTTCTATATTGATCAAGATTGAAATGTTATTAGTATGTATATGAATTATATATAAGAAAATCTTTCAAAATTATAATTGCTTAACAATTAATCTTTAAGAAATTATAATTGCAATTTACAATGATTTTTTATAAATAATAATTTTTTAAATATCATTTTTTAGTATATATTTTTACACAACTCTCTATGTATAAATTAATCTTTTTATTATTGTTATTTAGTGTTGTGATTATAAAGTTTTAAATTAATTTTGTAAGAGAATTGACACTTGTGAACGAAAGAAGGAAGCTAATTGGCAGCCTAGCTAGTTAAACAACAAGTGACGAGGTTACTCTTTTATTAAAAATTATAGATTTTGAAGAAGTACAAAGCAATGACTGAGATTCTCTGAATTCTTTGAAAATTCATTCTTATTTGAAGTCTTTCATATCTAAAATGTATTCATTCTTATCTTACAATCAGATTGATCTCTCCATTCCGCGAATAACCATCTCTTTATGAATCATGAATCATTCTCTTTCGGATTCATTTGGATTCACTCACTTATCTCAAGATCCATCTCATTAGTTGACAATTGAGGTGCACAGAATGAAAGGTACAATAATGAATGTCGGATGGTGTTTTACGTTTTACCAATTTCAGCTTTTGGGTATTTTTTTACTATCTGAATGACGAAATTTTTGGTTTTGAATTTTTTGAGGTGAGATTGCAACCAAGGCCAATCCGATGGTTGTTCCTTTTCCTTATTTTGAGATGTTCATTTCATGATGCTTTGGATGTGAGAATGGCATTGGTTCTAGTTTAACCGAATGATTAAAGGGTCAACCTAGTTTAGTTTCAAAACAGACTAATTTAATGCAACACAAGAGATAAATGCTATCTGTTAAAAAAATGCTCTCAAAGATTTCCAACAACTTTTCTAATGGTAGAATAATAAAAGAACTTGAATGCAAAAATATACGCAGGTTTCTCCAAAATTGGAGAGAAACCACAGACCTATAGAGAGAATATTTCACTATAAGAAAAAAATTGTGGTATCATATAGACCGGTTAATCTTTCAAGTCGCCCACAATTATGCCCACACTCTCTGTAAAATTTATTCACACTTTTCTATGCTCTAGAGCAATGATAAAAAAGAATCAAATACTGAAGTGACGTCTGATTCACGGAATGTAATTTGAAGTAATTATTGAAATGTAAAATTAGCTTGTTATCAACTTTTGATAACAAACATAAAGAGTTAATTGTAGTTATTTGTCATCAATTTCTTTGTTTATAGAAATATGGCATTCCTATCAACTCATATGAAATAGATTCTAACTCATATGAATTAGATTCCAACTCACATCCTTTCACAACAATAAAACCTATGGTTTATACATCGTTACCAAACATATATAACTAAATTTCAATTCCTTCGAATTTCATTCCACGAACCAAATGCCACCTTAAAGTGCATATTCTAGAGAAAGCGAAAAAAGGACCAAATACTTAAAGTGCATCTGTCTATGTTACTTTGAAACCCAAGTCTTGGACTCTTTTTATAGGCATGAAATTATTTCACCCTTCACCATTTTTGGCAAATGTGAGAGAAATCCTTTCTTTTATTTTAGCTTAACCACCTTGAATATATTATAAAGACGTTTTGTCGAATCTAGAACATGTACAATAACAATCACAAAGAACAATCATACTTCGCCAAGTATCACCACTTAGAACAATCCATTATAATTACTTTCATCTCCACAAATGTCAAAAACTTGTTGAAGGATATGATACAATTTCCCCTATTTGGCACACCATACCTCTTCCATTATGTCAAACCAATTCTCATGTGCAAATATGTGGATCCGCTAACATCAAAACATTTGTAATGATAACACCATCATATATATATATATATATATATATATATATATATATATATATATATATATATATATATATATATATATATATATATATATATATATATATATATATATATATATATATATATATATATATATAGATAAAAGAAAATCATCATTTTCCGTAACAAAGGAGACAATGTTAGCTGGGTTGCATCCTTTTGTGAAATCACTTTACCTTAAAAATTTACCTTCACATGTCAAGATTATCGCATTTCCAACGTATTAAATTCTTCTTAGAGTTCTTTTCTTCCAATTTTCACACATCAACATCATACCATATAATGAAGTGTCACTATATATTATCTTCCATATTTTATATTTTTACATAAGAATTTACTAGTAAAATCTACAAACTTCAAGTTCTCTTTCACATACATCAAAATATGCTTCATGTGCTTATAAGAAGATGATAAAGATAATATGAGCCTCAAAGATCTTCATCATCAACCTTAACTTTGATAACCTCAAGTTACAAAATGATATTATTAAGAATACTTAAATGATAAAAAAAAATATTTGTACCTCCACTCATACACGTATATAATATAATATTGCTCATTGATATACAATCTACTTGAGATACCTTTGCCTTGGTATATTTGCCTGAGGTATCCTATGAATGTTCAAAGTACTTTATATGAAGACACAAATGATTGGCACTTGTGGCTTTCAAATCCAATCATCTCATTCTTCATTGCGTTTTACTAGTCTCATTTGAATCACTGCTGGAAATAGGGTTAGTTTATCCCTCAATTCCTTGCGTAACCTAGATTAAATCCACACATCATTGACTTGAACTTGACAAAACAAAAGTTGATCCTCCCATGAAATTTCTATATATTGAACCTTATTAAGCTAAACTTTGAAATCGTATCCGTATCTTAAAACCAAAAGAAATTCGATTATGATATAGAAGATTAGGCAAAATTATAACCACATAGCATAATACGAACCTTTAAAACCAAGACACCCTGATTAATAGAATACCAATTATGATGTGGAAAAACAGACAAAGCTCCAACAACAAAGCATACTAGGTATTCTACGACCAAGATGGTCTCGAAGATTCCAACAACTCGTCGAATGATAAAATAATAAAGAACCTTAAACATAATAACATATGTGGAAAACTTCAAACCGAAGGAAACCCATGAGCCTTCAAAGTGAAAACTCCATTATATGACAAACATTAATAGTCACATAGATCAATCTCTCGAGACACGTACCCTCAAATAACACCCACACTCAAAAAATTTGACTTAGGCGTTGTTTGTTTTTTAAGAGGTTAAATGTCTGAAGCCTGAAAACCACGTCTGAAATTAAGAGGAAACCTTAAGATCTGAAATTAAGAGGCTCTTAATATTAGTTTAGACACCTCTCTTTCTCTTAATTTTAAGAGATAAATTCAGAGATTGCAACCTCTAAAGTCTGAAACTAAACAAACAATGTGAATTTATCATAAATCTGAATTTTAGACTATAGAGCCTTTTAACATGCTCTTAATGAAAAACAAACAAGGCCTTACACTTATCTACACTCTAGAGAAAGATCGAAATTATTAAATACTTAAAGTGCACTAGATTGTGACACTTTGAGACCAAAGTCTTAGGGTATGTTTAGCACGACAATTGTAGCTTCAAGCTGGAGCTGTGAGCTAGTGTAACACCCCAAAATATGTTAAACAATTTAATGGTAGCTAATTATAACAATTAAGTTATATAATGCAATACTTTGTTAAATTAGTGTAATTATGTTATATCATCTATTTAGGTATTGAAGTTTAACTAATATTCAAATAATGCCAAGGTGGTTTGTATTTTAGGAAATGAAAGATTGAGTTGGAGGGGTGTGTGTTGTATGGGGATGATAGTTGGAGGGTTGGGGGTGGCCAAAGGCCAAACCCCTCCCCTTTTTTTCTTCCCAAAATCGTCCAACACCACACACACACACATACACACACATTGCTTGTCTTGAGATAAAGAAGAGAAAGAGAATAAGAGATTAGTGTTTGGGAGAATTGATCAAAGATTGAAAGAGTTTAAAGCCAAAATCAGATTTTTGTATCATCTTTGAAGGTATAATCACCTACTCTGTTCTTCTTCTTCTTCTTCATTTTCTCTCCATTCCTCTATTTTTCAGATGAAATCCAAAATGGGTTTATGTTGAATTGCTAAGTAAATGCTCCAATCTTTTAGTATGTTATTATATGATCAAAATTGAGCCATAATACGCAACTACATTGGTAGTTTGAGTTAGTTTTGGTTATAATCCAATTTAGGGCTCAATTGAGCTCCAATGGAGCAATGGATGAAATGTTTGTGTTTTTGATGTTTTCGGAACTCTAAATGAGCTCAAATATGTGTATAAATATTTTGCCAATCATTTTGTAGTAATGTTAGTTGATATAATTGATTTTGGTGGTTGGGTCATTAAAACCCGTAGGGAAAAGTGCAGGTCTGAGGTCGACTCAACAAGTCGCCCCCTACGACTCGACGAGTCAAAACCTTCTGTCCAAAAATTTTATTTTGAGCTACGGGGTCCTATGCTGACATATATTACTTTTAAAATACCTCTAAATTAAGTATTTAAAGGGTTCTAAAGTTTAATTTCAAATTCGGGTCTCATAGGGTCCCGAAACAAATAGAGGCATTCGGTTTAGAGCCTGAAGAAACCATGTTGGGAATGTTTTAAAGACTATTTAGAACATTAGGGTTTATAATTAATATACACAAACTATATGGAGGTGTTTACTGTTGTCTAAACCCAATCAGATTGACTTGGGCCCTTATACACAAACTTTTTTACAGGCACCAATAAGGGTAAGGGTACGACGACCTCCCATCCGTGACATACTACTTGAGACATTTAGTTAGGCCTCCACTTTTTGTTACATACTTCTGATGTACAACTTTTGGGGAAGGGATTGTAGAAGACTTCCTAAATTTTGAATATATATAATTAGGTTTCAACCGTTCTTAGTTAACTCTACATGTAATTGGTGATAGAACACATGATGAAATTTGGATCCGTGATTCAACACACTTTGTTGGATGTATGAAACAAAGTGAGTTGAATCACGTTGATGACTATGATATTATGAAAAATTTTAATTCGACGTTAAATCCGCAAGTATTACTATTGAATTATGGTTATTATGCTTGAAACATCTATTTTAGTTGTGATGGTGTTTCGGCTAGAGTGTTTAGTAATTGGAGCTTGAAGGTGAACTTTTTAAAAGAACTAGAGTTTTTTGCTTTTACAAATGTGTTTGTTAAAATTTGTTGTAGCTGTAACTTTTAGTATAAAACATAAAAAGTCATTGATATAAATTAAAAGTTATAGTTTATAATTATTTGAAGGGTAAAAGTTTTTATTGTTCGACCAAAAGCTTAAGCTCTTTTTGAAAAGCTACTTTACCGTGGAAGAGCTTTTAAATTCAAATCAAAAGCTTATGGTCCTATCAACCAAACGAAGTTTTTGAGCTTGAACTTCCAAAAATTAAAAGTTGATACTCTTAAAAGCTCGTTGCCAAATACACCTTTATATTTCTTTTGTATAGGTTCGGAGACCAATTCGACTTTGACAATTTCTGACCAATGCGAGACAAAGCATTTTCTTTTATTTTAGTCACAACTCAATTTTGTGTTAATTATCAAATGTGAAATAAGAAACGAAATGATAGAAAGGAAAGCAAAGAAAATAGCATGATTTTCAGACAGTCATAGAAGAAATAGGCAGTGAAAAAAAACAAGATTTTTTTTCTTCCGAAAATAGAAAGAAAGTAATAGAAACAAAGAAACAAAAAGGTTGTTCACACTATAACCTTATCCTTTTACTTTATATTTCTTTTCTTTTTGTTGTTTCTTTTTTTCTTACTATTATCTTGTTGATCTGTACATTTCCTTCAAATATTAAAATCTTGGTGAAAGTGAACCAAAAGAGCATGACAAAACACATATAAAACCAAAAGTGCAAGACAAAGCATATATAAAACAATAAAATAAGTAAATTTAAAAACAATAAAAATATGATTTAAAACAATGAATTTAATAAATAAAAACCCAACACCCTAACAACCACAGCTAGTCCACATATATGGTAGGTATGTTTCTATCTTATCCTCTCAATTAAAACAAATATACAAAAAACCTTATTCAATGCTCACTCTCATTCGTTCCTCTCACACACACACACACACACACACACACACACTCTCTCTCTCTCTCTCTCTCTCTCTCTCTCTCTCTCTCTCTCTCTCTAACATATGTACACTAAGGTCTAAGGTGCTAGCTAGCTAATTGCATTTTAAGAGGACAAATGTTCAAAATCTGAAATCATCTGATATTCGAAATCTGAAATCATGTTTGAAATATAAGACGTGACCTTAAACAATCGAGTTTTGCTTACAGTATATTTTGAAATTAGGATTACCAAAACAATGAACACATATGTGGTTAGATACCATCAAAAATTTTTGTTGAAGTAATATATTATTCTTAGCTATCTGTATATGAATTTTGATTACTGACATTTCATATAACACATGCACTGGGTTAAACATCATTCCACATCTCAACCAATCAACTAATATGTATTATAAATTAAATTCTAATTCATTCAAATTTCATTCTGCGAGCCAGTTGCCCCTAAAACTCAAATTTCATGTGCATGTTCATTATGATACAAATGTTTCATTTCATGTAAAAGTACAATGTACAGATGTTTAAAAGTGTATTATAATTGATCAGTTCACATCATTTGAAGATAAAAAGTTCAAATTTCATCATCATCGGGTCGAGGGTGATGCTTTATGGGCAAAGGTTATAAGAAGCATCTATGGGGTGAAGGGTCTATTAGGGGAGTGTAATAGAGCGTCATCTGGTGTTGGGGTGGGGTCTATGGGGTAGAATCTTGAGTATCAAGTCACGTTTGGATGACTAGGGTATCAACTTTGGTGGGTGTTTTGGGATAAAGTTGGGGATTGGGAATCAGTGTAAGTTCTGGGATGATTTTTGGGTAGGTGGGTTTAGTTTGAAGGATAAATTTCATCGGCTATATTAGACAGAGTGCAACAAGGATGCTTTGGTGAGACTCAAAGTCTATAATGGTTCTAGTGGCATGTAAGTGGGTTAGAAATGTGAGAGGGAGGGCAATTCAGAAATTGGGCGAGTTGGAGGATCTTTTGCGTTCTTCTGTTTGTTATCGTCTCAGGTGGATCAAGTACAGTGGTCTATATATGAGTGTTGATGGCTTATATTCAGTGGCAACTCTTAGGAGGAGCATTGAAGAAAAGTCTCTCGTTACAGCTTTGGTTCCCACGATCTGGCTCAAGGAGGTTCCAACGAAGGTGTGCATCTTTATTTGGGGTGTGTTGATTGGTAGAATTTATGTTAGAAAAGCTCTTACAGATCGTGGCATTGATTTACACTCAACTTTGTGTCCTTTATTCGGGAATGAAGTTGAAATTGTCTATCGGTCACCGTTGTTAAGTCTTGAATCCATTTGGCTCCATTTCTTCGGATGGTGGGATACGCCTTAGGATGATTCTATCTCCCTGTCGGATTTGATTTCCAAGGCCTTCACAAGTGGTGGCGATCGACATATATAGTTTTTTTTTATAAGCTTTTGGTCTGGTCGTGTATTTATCATATCTAAAGGAAGCACAATCTGAAAGTCTTCGCAATGAATCCCGTTCCGACAGACAATGTCTCTCTTTCTTTTGGATCTCCAAGAGTGCGAAAGGCTTTAGTATTTTGTGGTCGTGTGTTAGGGCTCTAGTTTTAGTTTTTTCTCATTGTTCTCCTCCTATTATCTCGTAAATTATGAAGTTCGGGGCTCATGTTTTTATGTTCCCTCGTGCTTTCTCTTTCTTTTTATATATATACTAGTTTATGACCCACGTATTACGTGGATATTTTTAATTAGATTTATTTATATAAAATGTATATGAGTAAAATTAAAAACATATAAAAATAATAATTGTGTTTATTTTTTTATTATTTACAGATTAACAAATAGAGTATATTTATTTTTTTTAACATATTAAATTGTATTTATCTTTTATTTTTTATAAGTTGTAATTATCTTTTTGTTGAACGTAGAGGTGACACGTGACATTTGATGTTTTCTTTTATTATACATAATAATAATAATTTACACAACTAATTCAAATTTTTACATTTGGATCTAATTATGATTATTATGGATAATAATGAGAGATATTTGTTTTAGGTAAACATTAATTTTAAATGTTACAAAATCTAATTTATTACTAATTAATTAATGAAAAAAATAAAGTCAAAATTTAATGCAATTAAGTTAAGGTGTTAAATTTGGAAAAAGAGGTGGAAAAAATAAAATTTTCTTGTATTGTAGAAGTGACATATGACATAAATTGTTTTTTTATTATTATAATATATATATATATATATATATATATATATATATATAGGTTAATCAACCCATGTATGGGTTGATTTAGAAAATACATATTTTTTTAAATTTTAATATATTATTATAAAATTTATATATAATTAAAAAAAATTGATTGCTAGTTAAATTAAGATAAAAGAAAATACTTAGTTGTTTGATATTAAATAAAAATATATTATTATATTGAGAAACAGATAATATGTGTTTGAAAAAATGTTTCTTTTAATTTTCATTAACTTCAAATATGAAATATCAATGTAAGAAACAAAAAACTTCAATTATGTGAATGTATATATATTTTGAAAATGATAAAATATAAAAATGGAATATCTGAAAATCAACAATCAAAATTTAGCATATTCACAATTGAAGTTTTATCAATTAAATTTTAAATCTTGTTAGAAAAATAATTAACAAAAAATTTTAACTTTATTTACTACTTCTACATTTAAATCTAAATTTTTATATTTGAATTTGACTATGATCATTAAGGATAATAATGACACATATTTATTTTAGGTAAATATTAATTTAATATTAATTCATTAATGAAAAAATTAAAATCAAAATTTAATGTAATGTAATTAAGTTAAGGTAGTAAATTTGGAAACTGAATTAAAACAATGGCATAGGTATAATTATTGATTTTAATTAAGGGTATAAGAGACATTTCATAAATAATTATGAGTTGTTATTGATCTGGACCATTGATTTCTTTCCATCCAATGGTCCAGAAACTCCAAGTGGTTTTCTTATTATATATAGTATAGATTTGTCGTTCAAAAAAAATATTCATGTAAAAGTACAATATACACATGTTCAAAAATGCATAGTCAGTTGACATCATTTGAACTTATGCATATTGTTTAAATATTGTATTTTGCATGAAATAATTTTTTTAATGGTAATTAACTTCAAATGATGTGAACTGATGAGTTACAACACACTTTTGAATATGCGTATATTGTATCTTTGAATGAAATATAGTAATTTATCTTAATAAACATTTAATATGAGATTTTAAGACTTCACTGTGGTATACATGTGAAACTCCATTAAACTCGATACTATATACAAAAAGATAGATTCATAACGTGACACAACAATCACTAGAATTATAGAAATAGACATGTGATTAATATCATGATTGTATATTTGTAACCTTTTTTATTAGGTTTTTTAGATTTTTTTCATGACACTAGCTTACAATCTTAATATTTCACGTACTGAGATCGAGAGAGATCGAGAAACGGGTTTGGTACACGAAATATTTTATATTATATTTAATTATAATTTCTACACACATGGTCTCTTGTGTTATATATATATTTATAAATTTTCCATTTCATATTGTAACAATTACATGAGTGTAAATAACGCTTACATCATATGTATAATATTTGCGTAAATATGTAGTTTTATAAGTATCACGTTTTAAATTATAGAGTAAAGGACATTTTTGGTCCTTGTGGTTTGATGGTTTACCCGGATTCAGTCCCTTAACTTTAATAAGGTCAAATTTCATTCCTATTTTGCTAATTTTGTACACTTTTAGTGCCTCGTCCGTTAAACTTAACGACACAACCGTTAAATTTGTAAGAATGACATTTTTACCTTTTCATTAGGACGCTTTTAGTCCCTATGATTTTATTATTTACCCATTTATAGTCCAACATTTATTTTATTTTATTTTATCTTTATAATTATATTATTTATAGATATACTTAATCCATTATAAACACACTTATTTTATTTATAAATATACTTATGTTTTAATATTTTATTTGCATTTACTATTGTTCGTAGTTTATTTAAAATTTAGCTTTTTTTTAATTAAAATTATATATTTTCTTTACTGATTTATTTAAAGTTCATCTTCTTTATTAATTTTAATTTTTATAATATTATTGTTAACATTTATATATGTAATTTTGTTAGTTGTGTTTAAGTAAATATAATATCGTCGATATTTTTTCTTTCCAAAGTCACTATTTCTTCAATTATCTTCCAACCTAATCAATTATCGACGCATAAATTATATAATATGTGATGGATATATATATATATATATATATATATATATATATATATATATATATATATATATATATATATATATATAATTTATGTGTATATAATTTAATACACATAAATTTATGTGTATATAATTTAATACACATAATGTTTATGTGTATATTATATAATTTATGTCTTGGATATATATATAAATATATATATGTATATAATTTATGTGTAAATAAATTTATTGATAGAGACTAAAAGGTGTGTCTCTCTCTCTCTCTCTCTCTCTCTCTCTATATATATATATATATATATAGATTTGGGTTCAAATGAGTACCACTACTTTTGCGGAGTACCGGAGGTACCTCGCTTAATATCATTTTTTTTGAAATTTTTTTTCATAATCATGTTTAAATTAATAATATAAGACTACTTGCAAAAAATCAAACCTAAATACACACTAGAACTATGTGAAACGTGTGTGTTCACATGAACTGCACGTGTGTTCACAACTAAGCAAGTTCACATGAATTTTTTCACGTTCACATGACTTTTAAGATGATAGAAAGTGTAAATGTATATAATTTTTTACGAATAGCCTTATATTATTTGTATCTAAATGAATATGAAAAAAATTAAAAAAAAAAAATTCGGAGCAAGTTCACATCTGAAATCCGTGTGTTCACAGGTACTCACGGTACTCTGCATTTTTTAGGTACTCACACGAACCATATTCTATATATATATATATATATTCTAATGTCATTATTTCTTCAAGTATATTCATATATATATATATATATATATATATATATATATATATATATATATATATATATATATATATATATATATATATAGATTTAGGTTCAAAAGAGTCCCTTCAAAAATCCAGTGTACCAAGGGTACCCATCCAAAGCCACAAGATTAAATAAATCAATGGTTGTGATCAAAAAATGCTTTCAATGCGCGGTCCCCCCCTTTTTTTTGGCTGGAAGGGTATTTTCGTAATTACAGCGATCATTCACATTACTTAATTCATCATTCACATTAATTGATCATTCACATTAATTAATTGATTATTCACATTACTTAATTATTCATTCACAACACTTATTTGATCATTCACAAGAATTATTTGACTATTTACAATTCTTTTACACTTATTTGATCATTCACAATAATTATTTGACTAATTGATCATTCATATTACTTAATTGATCATTCACATTACTTATTTGACCATTCACATTACTTAAATGATCATTCACATTACTTAAATGATCATTCACATTACTTAATTAACCATTTACGTTACTTAAATGATCATTCACATTACTTAATTGATCATTCACCTTACTTAAATGATCATTCACATTGCTTATTTGATCATTCACATTGGTAAAATAATATCAGCACAACATGTGAATCTGAGCATTGTTAACTACTAACAAACAGTAACAAGATTAATGACAAACAGTAACAATGATCATTCATGTAACGCTCAAATTCTCAAATCTATCAAACATTAATAACATCAACCAATGTGAATGATCATTCAGCTAATGTGAATGGTCATTCACATTAGGAAATTTACCATTCACATTGGTTGTACCATATCAGCACAGCATGTATGCTGTGCATCGTCAACTACTAACAAGCAGTAACAAGTAATGACAAACAGTAACAATGAACATTCATGTAACGCTCAAATTCTCAAATCTATCAAACATTAATAACATCAACCAATGTGAATGATCATTCAGCTAATGTGAATGGCCATTCACATTAGAAAATTTACCATTCACATTGGTTGTACCATATCAGCACAGCATGTATGTTGTGCATCGTCAACTACTAACAAGCAGTAACAAGATTAATGACAAACAGTAACAATGGTCATTCATGTAACGCTCAAATTCTCAAATCTATCAAACATTAATAACATCAACCAATGTGAATGATCATTCAACTAATGTGAATGGCCATTCACATTAGTAAATTTCACCATTCACATTGGTGAAATAATATCAACACCTTACATTAGTCCTGTTAATTGTCAACTACGTTTTGTAAATGATCAATCTTCTAATGTGAATGGTCATTCACATTAGGTAAATGTCCATTCACATTCGATGAATGACGAGAACAACAATGTTAGACTTCATCTTCTACATACCGTTAATGTTAAATGTATTTAAGTAATGTGAATGGTCAATTAAGTAATGTGAATGATTAATTAAGTAATGTGAATGATCATTTAAGTAATGTGAATGGTCAATTAAGCAATTTGAATGGTTAATTAAGTAATGTGAATGATCAAATAAGTGTACAAGAAGTATAAATAGTTAAATAAGTGTTGTGAATGATCAATTAAGTAATGTGAATGACCAATTGACTAATGTGAATGATTAACCAATGTGAATGATCATTCCCTTAATGAAGCTGAAACCGCGTTGAATGTCCATCATGCCCCTCCTCTATATTTTTGTCCTGTGGTTGATGAATGGTGCGTTGGGTACTCCGGATTTCACATGGTACGCCGTAGAACCAAATTCTACATATATATATATATATATATATATATATATATATATATATATATATATATATATATATATATATATATATATATATATATATATAATTTATGTGTCGATAATTGATTAGGTTGGAAAATACTTGAAGAAATAGTGACTTTGGAGAGAAAAAATATCGACGATATTATATTTACATAAACACAGCTAACAAAATTACTTATATAATGTCAACAATAATATTATAAAAATTAAAATTAATAAAGAAGATGAACTTTAAATAAATTAGTAGAGAAAATATATAATTTAAATAAAAATAAAAGTTAAATTTTAAATAAAATACAAACAATAATAAATGTAAATAAAATATTAAAATATAAGTATATTTATAAATAAAATAAGTGTGTTTATAATGAATTAAGTATATCTATAAATAATATAATTATAAAGATAAAATAAAATAAAATAAATGTTGGACTATAAATGGGTAAATGATAAAACCATAGGGACTAAAATGGGTAAAAATGTCTGTAACATCCTCGGACTTATTTTGATGTATTTTGATTAATTAGGTGGAAAGTTATGTATTTAAGTTGAATTTGGGCGATTATTATGCATATTGGATATTTAGCAAAGTTTGTTGCTATTTTGAGAAAATTGAATTCAGAATCAATTTTGTGGATTATTATGAATTTAAAAGCTATTTATGATATATCTAAGATTAAATCAGTATTTTATGAAACCGGTTAAGTCGAGTGGTGAAATGTGCAAAATGACGAAAGTAGTATATAAAGGGCAATAGGCTTCATTTTCTAAGTTTACACTCTCTCTCTACTCTATCTCTCTAGAAATTTTCTCTCTACATCTCTCTAAGATAAATCACAAACCGACCGTCGGATTTTCGAGAATTATACGTCATCGGAAAGATATCGAGGAGTACAACAACAAACTACAAACGGATTCTTGATTTCATACGAATTGAGGTAAGAATCGAACCTTTTTAGTTTATGGTTTCGGTTTTAAAGTAACTAAGAATTCGAATCTATCATTTTATGCAAAATTAAGTTTGCTTTGCTTGAAATGTTGCTGGATTATGATACTATATGCATAGTAGAATCGAATATATGCATCATACATGATATAACACTGATTTTAGGCCTTAGAAATGAAGGATTTAAGTTGAAATGATGAACAGACTCGAATATGTCAAGAACAGAATCGAAATGTAAGAACAGACTCGAGTTTGGTGCTAGATTCGAAGGTGTACCATCGGATTCTAAGGGGGGGTTCGACTCTGATGATAGACTCGAAGGACCAGTTCGAATCTGACATTAGATTCGAAGTATGGTTCGAATCTGATGGTTGGGTTCGAATCTGATGATAAATTTCGAATCTAACCCATTAAATTCGAGTTTAATGCCTAAAATTGTGAATACTACTTTCTAGGCTTGTGTATTTTGAATGAAACTCATAAACAACACATAAAATGTCATGTGTTATATAAAGAACAATGTATGAACATGAAATGGGTACAAACTTAGTTATAGTTCGAATTTGGATATAAACCCGAAATGGGGGAAAATATCGTCAAATTTACGAAACTTGATTATTATGGAACTAAATGGATAATGATACGAGGAATTGTTGTAATTGATAATAACAGGTCCCTTGTGGAGTTGTTTAACCCACAGTGGGGTACTTGGTGGAATCCGGTTGAAAGCCGAAGAGAAATAATATCGGTTAAAAATAATACGCACCCACTGTGAGTACAGTAGATTTCGCATGATTATATCTGATTTATGTTAAGCTTTGCCTGCTGAGACCTGTTGTTACACTTGTTTGGTTGGATTTCTACTAACTTGCGTAGATTTAGATGCACATTCTTACTTGTTGCATGTCCGTTCGATTGTTGTGCATCTAGTGATGGACCGGTGGGTCGCATCGATTACTCTGATGTTACTGCGCTATATGACGCTGGAGCTGATCCCTCCAGGTCCGGTAGGCAGTATGTCATCCCCGATCGTTCGTTTGTCTCAGATGGTATGTGTAAATGCCGAGCCTTGGGCTCGAAGGGGCTGCGGCTCTGGTCCGTACTTGGTGTACGAAGAGAGTATACGACGTTTGTCGTCGGGGTTACTCTTGGGCTTCATAAATATTTATAATATGCGCAATCTATGTATTCACTAAGCATTAGCTTACGTTTTAGTTGTTGTATTTTTACAGGCAAAGGAAAATCTACTGCTGGACCTTCTAGTTAGGTCGATTTGGAAGATTTGGAAAATATCTGCTACTCAATCGGTAATTATATTGTGGGACAAATGTTGTAATATATTCTGGATGATTGTAATAAATGTATGGGTGTGTAGACCTAGACTTGGTACCTGATAGCACCGTAGGGTGTTTAACACTTGTTGCACCACTTTATTTATGTTTTAATGCTTCCGCACTTAATTTAGGTTATCAGATCATTATGTTATTGCATGTTGATGATTAATCCTGGGTGTATTGTAATTGGTGGTTGTTGTGGCAAGGGTGTCACACGAGATGGTATCAGAGCAGTAGTTTGAGATCAAGTGTCCGTGAGGTCTTGATCTCAAACATTAGGTGATGATATGTAGTGATGCTAAGTAATGATCTGAACTAAGATAGGTTATGATCTAGTAATTATAAGAAATTGACTATCATACGGGACAAATGAATGGTGTCTTTAATTTATGACATGTTACTAAACAAGTTATATGTTTATATTTTCAGAACATGCCTGGAGGAATGACACCTGAGGAAGCCAGAGAGATGATGCTAGCCATGATGGCTGAGCAGAATCGAATGATTCAAGAACAGTTTCGGGCTCGAGATGAGGCCGATGCTAAAAGAAGAGAGGAAAAGAGAAAGAACAAGGAGAAGGAAGGGGGTAACAATGAGGAACAAGATGACAACACTGGGTCATCTAACAAACCCCGAGGTTGTCGTTTTAAGGACTTTAAAGGAAATGGGGCTGTGGAGTTTAATGGACTAGGAGAGGCTGTTGCCGCGCTGGAATGGATAACAGCAACTGAACGAACATTCCGAATCAGCGACTGTGCTGAGAAGGACATGGTTCGCTATGCTACTGCTATGTTCACTAATGACGCAATTATGTGGTGGAATGCCAGGGTGAACGCTTTGACATTGGAGAAGATTTCTGTTATGACTTGGGCTGAGTTCAAGGATCTGTTCACTCAGCAGTACTGTCCGGTTGATGAGCGCCGGAGGTTGGAAGCAAAGTTCATGGCACTGGTACAGGGGACTAAGACGGTGTCCCAATATGCTGTGGAGTTCACGAGGTTAAGTCTGTTCGCACCTCATCAGGTGGACACTGAAGAGAGGAAAGTGACCAGGTTCGAGGCTGGTCTTGACATTGAAATAAGGAGGGTTATGAGCAACGTCCGCTACCCTACATTTGCTGGCTTACTTGAGGCTGCCAGAAATGTAGAGCAGATTCTAATCATGTCGGGCTATACTACTGGGTCTGCTGCTGCTTCCACCAACCCAACACAGCCGTCGCCGCCGAAGCGCAAGCGCGAGGGAGGATATTCTGGTTCTTCCCGGTCTTCACAGTACTCACCTCAGCAGTCGTATCGTCGACCATCTGGCTTTTCCGATCGTGGTCGTGCTCGTGCTTACTCCATCAACACCGAGCCGAGATATTGTAATAGGTGTCACTTGGAACACTTCGGCAAATGCACCAATGGACGTGCTTGTTTTTGTTGTGGTGAGTTGGGCCATTATCAGAGTGATTGCCCCAGGAAGGGAGATGCGTGCCATAAGTGTGGTGTATTGGGACACTACAGTAGGAATTGTAGAAAGTACGATCCAGCTGCTGCTGCTCCATCTACAACACGGTCTTCGGGAGGTTCAAGCGGTGGATCAGTTAACCGAGGTCGGGGTCAGTCTCAAAGGGCACCGGCTCGTGCTTTCCAGATAACTGCAGAGGAGGCTAGGGAAAATCCGGAGGTCGTCACGGGTACGTTTATAGTTAACTCTTTACCTGCAAGAGTGTTATTTGACTCGGGTGCCAATAGATCGTTTGTGTCTATTATGTTTGCTCAACAATTGTCTATGCCTTTATCAAAGTTATCTGCTGTACTAGATATTGAAACTGCTAGTAACACCTTAGTAAAAGTAGATCATGTCTACCGTAACTGCACATTAGTAATTGAAGATGTAGTCTTCAATTTGGACTTGATACCGATAGAATTCAGTGAGTTTGATGTCATAGTCGGGATGGACTGGTTGATCGAGAATGAAGCCCAGATAGTGTGTAAGAGCCGAATGATTAAGATAACTGCTCCGGAGGGGCGTGAGATTTGTATATACGGGGATAGGAGAAGTGGGGATCTGTGCTTACTGACCATTGCAAAAGCTCGAAAGCTTGTTGCAAAGGGGTGTGACGCTTACCTGGCATATGCTATTGATGCCAAGGCTGAAAAGAGAACGTTGGCCGACGTGCCTGTTGTTTCACAGTTTCCGGATGTGTTTCCGGAAGACTTGTCTGGCGTGCCGCCTGAGAGACAAGTTGAATTTCGAATTGACCTGATCCCGGGAGCTGCACCGGTAGCTCGTTCTCCTTATCGCCTCGCCCCAACTGAGATAAAGGAAATGATGACACAACTGCAAGAATTGTTGGATAAGGGCTTCATTCGGCCGAGTTCATCGCCGTGGGGAGCTCCGGTACTGTTTGTAAAGAAGAAAGATGGCACGATGAGGATGTGCATAGATTACCGGGAGCTGAATAAATTGACGATTAAGAACAAGTATCCTCTGCCAAGGATAGACGACTTGTTTGATCAGTTACATGGCGCTAGTGTATTTTCTAAGATCGATCTGAGATCGGGATACCATCAACTGAAAGTTCGAGAAGAGGATGTGCCTAAGACAGCATTTAGGACACGTTATGGGCATTACGAGTTCTTGGTTATGCCTTTTGGTTTAACCAATGCCCCGTCTGTCTTTATGGACTTGATGAATAGGGTTTGTAGACCGATGTTGGATAAGTCGGTGATAGTGTTTATTGATGATATACTGGTATATTCTAAGTCTGAAGCAGAACATGCTGAACATCTGAGAGAACTGTTGGAGTTGTTAAGAAAAGAAAGGTTGTACGCCAAGTTCTCAAAGTGCGAGTTTTGGCTACAACAGATACAGTTTTTAGGGCATGTAATTTCTGGAGCCGGGATTTCGGTAGATCCGGCTAAGGTTGAAGCAATAAAGAACTGGGAGCCGCCGTGTTCAGCTACTGAGGTTAGAAGTTTTCTGGGGTTGGCAGGATACTATCGGAGATTTATCAAAGATTTTTCTAAGGTTGCAGTTCCTTTGACTGCTTTAACAAAGAAGAATGCACCTTTTGTTTGGGAGACTGTGCAGCAAGAGGCGTTTGACGTTTTAAAGAAGACTTTGAGTGAAGCACCGATACTTGCTTTACCTGAAGGTAATGATGACTTCGTGGTGTATACCGATGCTTCAAGGTTGGGATTAGGTGCTGTATTGATGCAGCGTGGAAAGGTTATAGCGTATGCTTCAAGACAGTTGAAGCAGCATGAGAAGAATTATTCGACTCATGATCTCGAGTTAACTGCGGTAACATTCGCATTGAAGTTATGGAGGCATTATCTTTACGGGACTAAGTGCCAATTATACACGGACCATAAGAGTTTGAAATATATTTTCAGTCAGAAGGAGCTCAATATGAGGCAGAGACGATCAATGGAGTTAATAAAGGATTATGATTGTGAAATCCTTTATCACCCCGGGAAGGCTAATGTAGTAGCCGATGCCTTGAGCCGGAAAGCGTATGCTAAAGATTTCTGTTATATGATGACGTCTACAATGCTGACCTCCACGATAATTGATGATGTCAAGGCCGCTCAGGAAGAAGCCTTGAAAGATGAAAATATTGGTGCTGAGGATATTAAAGTACAAGTTAAGAACATGGAAACAAGTGAGTCGGGATTGAAAGGAATTTATGGAAGAATTTGGGTGCCGAAATATGGTGGTATGAGAAATGTGATCGTTGAGGAAGCACATCAATCTAAGTTTTCTGTACATCCTGGGAGCACAAAGATGTAGAACGACCTAAAGGCAGACTTTTGGTGGTCGGGATTGAAAAAGGACATAGGGCAGTATGTTGAACGATGTAGGACTTGCAGGTTGGTAAAAGCTGAGCATCAACAACCTTATGGCAGTCTGCAACCGCTTCCCATTCCGGAATGGAAGTGGGAGCACATTACTATGGATTTTGTTACGAAACTGCCGAAGACTAAGCGACAGCATGATGCGGTTTGGGTAATCGTGGATCGGTTAACAAAGTCGGCTCACTTCATACCGATTCGTGAAAGTTATTCGTTGGAGAAATTAGCTCAAATTTACATGAACGAGATTGTTTCTAGGCATGGAGTGCCTAAGTCCATAGTATCGGACCGGGACAGCCGATTTACTTCGAATTTTTGGTCGGCACTGCAAGAAGGGTTAGGAACAAGGATAGCAATGAGTACAGCTTACCGCCCGCAAACTGATGGTCAGAGTGAGCGAACCATCTTAACACTTGAAGACATGATGAGATCGTGTGTGTTAGATCTCGGTGGCAATTGGGACGGTCACCTGCCACTTATAGAGTTTTCGTATAACAACAGCTACCATGCTACGATCAAGAAAGCTCCGTTCGAGGCTTTGTATGGAAGGAAATGTAGGACTCCTACATGTTGGAGAGAAACGGGTGAAACACCAATCGCTGGGCCGGCCTTACTTCAGGAAACAAACGAGAAGATACAGTTGATTAGGCAGAACATGCAGGCGGCCCAGGATCGTCAGAAAAGCTACTATGATCGGAGGCACAAGCCGATCAATTTTGAAGTGAATGACTGGGTCTATTTGAAAGTATCACCCATGAGGGGTGTTACTCGTTTTGTTAAGAGGGGCAAATTGGCTCCGAGATTTGTCGGACCCTTTAAAATTGTTGAAAAAGTTGGAAATCAGTCATATCGATTAGAATTGCCTGAGGGGATGTCGGGCGTACATCCAGTATTTCACGTTGGGAATCTTCGAAAATCGTTTAACACTGGAAACGAGGATTGGGCTGACCATACTGAACTGCAAGTTGATGAAAGGCTCCGGTATGTAGAAGAGCCGGAGTGTGTACTGGATACTAAGTTGAAGAAATTAAGGAGCAAGGAGATAGAAATGGTGCTTATACGCTGGAAGCATCATAAAGGAGCAAATCATACGTGGGAAGCTAAGTCGGAAATGTTAAGAAAGTATCCAAAGTTGTTTGAGTCCGAGTAACTTCGAGGACGAAGTTGAGCGTGGTGGAGCCCATGCTGTAACATCCTCGGACTTATTTTTGATGTATTTTGATTAATTAGGTGGAAAGTTATGTATTTAAGTTGAATTTGGGCGATTATTATGCATATTGGATGTTTAGCAAAGTTTGTTGCTATTTTTGAGAAAATTGAACTCAGAATCAATTTTGTGGAAAATTAAGATTATAAAAGTTATTATAACAATTCTAAGATTAAATCAGTATTTTATGGAACCGGTTAGCTCGAGTGGTGAAATGTGCAAAAAATGACGAAAATAGTATATAAAGGGCAATAGGCTTCATTTTCTAGTTTACACTCTCTCTCTACTCTATCTCTCTAGAAATTTTCTCTCTACATCTCTCTAAGATAAATCACAAACCGACCGTCGGATTTTCGAGAATTATAAGTTATCGGAAAGGTATCGAGGAGTACAACAGTAATCTACAAACGGATTTCAGATTTCGTGCGAATTGAGGTAAGAATCGATCCTTTTTAAGTTATGGTTTCGGTTTTGAAGAACATGAATCTCGAATCTATCATTTTATGCATATTTAAGCTTGTTTTGATTGAAATGTTGCTGGATTATGATACTATATGCATAGTAGAATCGAATATATGCATCCTACATGATATAACACTGATTTTAGGCCTTAGAAATGAAGGATTTAAGTTGAAATGATGAACAGACTCGAATATGTCAAGAACAGAGTCGAAATGTAAGAACAGACTCGAGTTTGGTGCTAGATTCGAAGGTGTACCATCAGATTCTAAGGGGGGTTCGAATCTGATGATAGATTCGAAGGGTATGGCTTCGAATCTGATGTTAGATTCGAAGATGGGTTCGAATCTGATGATAGGATTCGAATCTGATGCTTGATTTCGAATCTAACCCATTAAATTCGAGTTTAATGCCTAAAATTGAGAATACTACTCCCTAGAATTGTGTATTTTGAATGAAACTCATAAACAACACATAAAATGTCATGAGCTATATAAAGGTCAATATATGAACTTGAAATGGGTTCAAACTTAGTTATGGTATAAATTTGGTCATGTACCCGAAACGGGGAAAATATCGTCAAATTTACGAAACTTGATTATTATGGAATTAAATGGATAATGATACGAGAAATTGTTGTAATTGATAATAACAGGTCCCTTGTGGTGTTGTTTAACCCACAGTGGGGTACTTGGTGGAATCCGGTTGAAAGCCCGAAGAGAGATAATATTGGTTAAAAGATAATACGCACCCACTGTGAGTACAGTAGATTTCGCATGATTATATCTGATTTATGTTAAGCTTTGCCTGCTGAGACCTGTTGTTTCACTTGTTTGGTTGGATTTCTACTAACTTGCGTAGATTTAGATGCACATTCTTACTTGTTGCATGTCCGTTCGATTGTTGTGCATCTAGTGATGGACCGGTGGGTCGCATCGATTACTCTGATGTTACTGCGCTATATGACGCTGGAGCTGATCCCTCCAGGTCCGGTAGGCAGTATGTCATCCCCGATCGTTCGTTTGTCTCAGATGGTATGTGTAAATGCCGAGCCTTGGGCTCGAAGGGGCTGCGGCTCTGGTCCGTACTGGTGTACGAAGAGAGTATACGACGTTTGTCGTCGGGGTTACTCTTGGGCTTCATAAATATTTATAATATGCGCAATCTTTGTATTCACTAAGCATTCGCTTACGTTTTAGTTGTTGTATTTTTACAGGCAAAGGAAAATCTACGGCTGGACCTTCTAGTTAGGTCGATTTGGAAGATTTGGAAGATATCTGCTACTCAATCGGTAATTATATTGTGGGACAAATGTTGTAATATATTCTGGATGATTGTAATAAATGTATGGGTGTGTAGACCTAGACTTGGTACCTGATAGCACCGTAGGGTGTTTAACACTTATTGCACCACTTTATTTATGTTTTAATGCTTCCGCACTTAATTTAGGTTATCAGATCATTATGTTATTGTATGTTGGTGATTAATCCTGGGTGTATTGTGTTTGGTGGTTGTTGTGGCAAGGGTGTCACATGAATGATCTTTATATGAATAATATTTAATCCTTGTTATATTCATTCTAGCATTATTCTTACCGTCACTATCCAATGTTTAGGAGAAAAGATTCCAAATGATTACACCTTTTGATATAGTTTTATTCAGTGGTAACTTCCTTTGTGTGTTAATTAAGTTGTGGAATTTTCGGTTCAAATCACTTTTAAAACTCAATTCGTTTTTAACTAATCTTTAACTATCATCTGTGTTTCTTATTTCATCTCTGTCCCTGTGTTCGATATCCGGACTTACCTAAACTATATTAGTAAACGATATGTGATACTTGACTATTTATCCGCTAGTTTAGATTAGTTATTTCCTATTTTTATTAAAACAAAAATGTGTGCTAACGGCACATCACACACACACACACACACACACACATATATATATGTATATATACATACATACATACATACATATATATATACATACATATATATACATACATATATATACATACATATATATACATACATACATATATATATATATATATATATACATACATATATATATATATATATATATATATATATATATATATATATATATATATATATATATATATATATATATATATATATATAGTCAGGTTCAAAAAAGTACCTCTCGAAATCAAGTGCACCCGAAGGTACCAACCTTAAAAAACTTTTTTTTAATTTTTTTTCTCATAACCATGTTTAAATTAATGTTATACACATGATATATGAATTTCACATACATTCGCACTTTCTGTGTCCTTAAAACTTATGTGAATGCTCAATGCATATTTATGTGAATGGCCATCCATGTGAATGGTCATTTCACACAATGTGAATGGTGTGAATGACCATTCACATGATCTTTTTTTATCATTCATAAGATTTATGATGTTGCTCCTTTTGAAAAAAAGTCTTATAATGTTGTCTTATACATTATTATTCAAAAAAAATATATGTGAATGATCATTCACATTAGGGTACGCTGGAATCTCATAGGTACGCTGATGAACCTGATTCTATATATATATATATATATATATATATATATATATATATATATATATATATATATATATATATATATATATATATATATATATATATATATATATATATATATATATATATATATATATAAGAGTAACTAAATTGCCACTTGTTATCATCTCATGATGCCAAGTGGCATCTTCTACTAATAACACATGCTAATTAGTATTAAGATTAAATTAATAATTTTAAATCAAATTACTTTTAAAATAAGATTATGATTAAATCCATAAATCCCACAAAATCACAACAAAACAATATTTAAAAGATTTTTTTGATTAATAACTATAATCATAAAATTAAAACTAATAATAAACTTAAACGTTATTAATAATTAGGTTTTTTGATTAATGATTTATACATAAATTAATTATAATAAGATATATTAAAGTTTATTAGTATTAAAAGTTTGAATATTAACCGAATTAAGAGTTGTGAAAGAACAGAATACCGAACCAATTAATTTTATATGGTACAGGTTCGGTTCCGTTTCCAGGACTGGGTTTTCGATGCCAATCACGTATTGGGACCATATTAGGAAAATGTACCAAATACCAAACATAAATTACCAAATATTGCACCCGAATACCGAATAAAAAAATGCTAAACCAATTGTATAGTTCAAAAGAGTGGCAACACCCAACAAAAAAATAAACAACTATAAGATCAACGTTTTAAAGTTACGAATATGTATCAAAACAAAGACGTTAAGGGCTAAGGCGGTATCCATATTTGCCCAAATCCCAAGCGGTACCAAATATCCAATTGAACATATATATTCGGTTTGGGATCGGGATATTCAGGATAAATATGGTACCGAAACTGTGAGTACCGAATACCGAATTTTAAGTAATTTAAACCCCGAGTACCGGACGGAATATATTAATTCGGTATCGGTCCGGGTTCGGGAAATTGGCTCTGTCGCTCACCCCTAGTTATATAGATTTAAGAAACAAATTTATTAAAGTTATCCGTGTAATACACGGGTTAATAAACTAATATATATATATATATATATATATATATATATATATATATATATATATATATATATATATATATATATATAATACTAAGATAAGATAATGCAAGCTTTAATTTACTTATATATAAATAAATACACATAATTAAACTCGTATACCAATTAATAAAAAATGTCACAATTTGATATATCTATAAAGAAAACAAAATATATACCAATCGGATCGATAAACCAAGCATCTCCATAATTTGATTTGCTTAATACGATACGAAACAATTAAAAAATATATAAGATTTTAGTCCCAAAATGAAAACTACAACACAATTAATGAAATTATAAAGTCTTAAACATCCAATATAATTATACAAATTTTGTTTTGCAAGTTATACTTTGAAGTTTCGATCTCGAATTCTTGACTTATCCTTCCATTGAGCTCTTCAATCTTCATGTAATATGATTTTTCAAAATCAACCGGAAGAAACAATTAATACAAGTTTAAAATCATTTTTAGTTGTGGGTCTTATTTCGTGACATATTATGTGGTTTATTAACAACTGAGCAAGAAATTAATCCTTACTAAAATCGAGTTAAAAGACACAAATTAAACGAAACCCTAAGCATATTCAAGAAATTAACCCTTGCTTAAATCAAGCTCAAGAACACAAGTACACAACCTTATACAAAAACCTCACCAAGATTCAAAATGGAGAAACACTTGCAGAAATCAAAACTAGATTATGCAGCAAACCATATATAATATAAGCACGAAAAAAGATAGAGCAAATTAACCTGTTGAGTGTTGAAGATCGATAGAGCAACAACGGCGAAGATCGACGGATCGAGATCGCTACTGCTGGAATATGTAAATCGTTTTCTGGACTTCGGAGGCCTGCTGCTGAGTGGGAATCGCGCTACTAGAGATGTAATTTAGGTTTCTTTTAAGAAAGCTTAACTTATATATATGTAATATGTGTTATAGGCTTTGACTAAAGAAAGATTATTAGACAACTGGCTTGCATTTGGATCATCATCACGTTTAATCAGCACATGCATATATGCATTAATTAAATGTGATTATTAATTAATTAAACAAAGCCGACGATATATGTCCAAATATTTAAAGTACCAAAGTCTTGGTAAATAAATTGTTTATATGTTGGTGACCTGTCCTTCTAGAATCTGAATGTGACCATTTAGATCTGACCAGTAACGTTTGAATTGAAATGGAAAAAGCTCAATCACATAAGCAATTAATCATTATTAATTATATAATGGTTGGATTTATATATAGGTTTTAAGTTATATATCTGATTAGAATACTTTGGTTATAAAATTCACTAGCTAACTTGTAAATTAAAAAGGTTTTAGTTCACACATACATACATATATACTAGTAGTGTACACTGTCGAAATTTTATTTTTCCTTTTGGCAACATGTTTGTTGAGTTGAATATTATTTTCCTAAACACTAAGAGAAAAAAAATTGAACTAATAGATAAGATGTCGTCCTCGTATAGACATAGAAGTAATATTTATTAGATATCATTTATGTTTTCAAATAAACATAGTTTAATTTTGGCTACAACTATCGTTTACAGGCTTTGAGTAACATTTTCGCTAAAAATATCAATTTCTTAACTTGATTATAACTATTAGGGTTAATATTGAAATGACTCCGTTAACTTAATTTTTTCATTTTCGTGAGTAAGTCCCCATACTTTTTTTCTTACTGTTTAAATCTCTAAACTATTTTTGTTTTATTCAAAAGTGTATATTTGACCCGTTTACCAAACAAGTAACCTTGGTTTTTTCACTTTATTAATGTTGAAAACCCACAATCTTTTTATATTTTAGCGATTAAGTCCCTAAATTTTTTGTCTTTTGAATAAGACAAACATAGTTTAGGGACTTAAACAATTGGAAAAATTGTTTAGGGACTTAATTGAAAAAATAAGAAAATTAGATTGATTTTTTTCAATATTAACCCTAACTATTAATCTGCAAACTATCTAATATGAGAATACAAATTGATATATACCATCTTCGACTATCACTTAAGACCTTTCTCTTTGTTTAAAGTTAGGGTTAATATTAAAAAACCTCATCAAGTTTTTTCATTTTCGTGATTAAGTCCTTAAATTTTTTTTTTCTTATTGTTTAACTCCCTAAACTATTTTAGTCTTATTCAAAAGTATATATATTTGACGTATTTGACCAACTACCAAACAAGTAACCTTAGTTTTTTCACCTGATTAATATGAGAAATAACTTACATTCTTTTCAAATTATAGTGATAAATCCCTACACCTTTTTTTATCACTTGTAGTTTACAGAAAAATCCGGTAGCCGGTTAAAGATATAATTTTGAATAAGACAAACATACTTTAAGGACTTTAATAATTGGAAAAAAAGTTTAAGGAGTTAATTGAGAAAATGAAAAAAAGTTGATTGAGTTTTTTCAATATTAACCATTAAAGTTATTATTCAAACATTTTACATTATTTAAGAAACCCAACTCCTAGTCTCCTAATATCCAACATTACAAAAGACCAAATACATAAACACATGTGATCATTCACTGATATTTCATACTTCTGGGGATTAAAATACCAAATGTTTGTTTAAAATAGTAATGAACTTTCATTTGTCGGATTTCAATGATTCTTTTTGCAACACATCCAAAATTCTCTACAAACATTAAACTTATATAAATATTTCATCTTTCATTGTTATTTCTTGATTGGTACATTAATGTCTCATTTATTTGAACTAAAGACATCTGGGTAGAAAAGCTTATCATGTCATATTTCACAATGATTTATTAAAAACAAGGGCTTATCGACCTGGTTTTATACTTTCTTCTAACAAAGACATCAAGGTTCCAAAGCTCAAAATCTGCAAGTGCACCTTAACCGTTGCAGTGAGGCCAAGAAGTGAAAACATTCATGTATCAACTCAACCAACAAGAACTAAAGAATCCAAACGAAAGATTTCCATTCATAACAAGAAACCCTAAAACAACCGGCTTAAAAGCCACCCTATTACTTACAAACAAAACCTCACTACATAACACTCTAAGCCTTCATCGACAGATGAAGCTCACTCTCAAATAAACCCAGAAACGATATTTAATCACCACTGGAAGCTTTCAACCGCCAAACTAAGAAGATACACAAGACTAGAAAATGTACAGATCGGATCCCTTCACTTTACACAAGGGACTCTCTTTAAATAGAGAGAATCAAACAACCTAACGAAAAACTTAACAGACTAACAACTTCTTCTCAAGGGTTAGATGATCGATCAAACCGAAGAGAGGAAGAGGCGAACGACATAAAACCCAAAAGAATGAATCGCTGAAACATACCTGGGAAGCAGAACCTTATCCTGTGAACACGGGCCTGAACACATGACTTGAGGCTAACCCACATTTAACTTGCAGACCAACACAATATCAATTTACAAGGTAGCAGCCCAATATCATATCAGCAGTCCAAAGCCCAACTTGCAGACCAACACAATATCAACTTCTTTTATCCCCGCTATTCAATATTAAACAGAGCAGTCATGTCTGTCACACAATCAACTTGCACAGTGCCAAACTTAAATGAGAACACAATTTAACTGATAAAACCAGTAACAACATTAGCAGATTTACACTCCAGATGAACTTTGACAAGTAACAGTGCACTAATACATAAACCTTTTAACACTTTGATGACCCAAAATAAATCCACATATAATTGTAGCTTGTTGCTTTCAGTAAAACCAACCCATCATTCAAGAATATACACACCTGTAACAGACTTTGGCTTTCTCAACACTATACGAACTCTTACCACACATTTAAATGAGATTTTATGTGCTCTTGCAAGAACAGACAAGATTATAACCACATATGTCTATAGTGATCCTATCAAAGTTTATCTCAATAAGCTTTCCAACAAGTTTCTGACATATAGAACATTTTTCCAGCAGGATCAATAACTACTTTACATCCCTTTTGGCTCATAAACATATGGAAGCAACAGGATTAAGCAAAATCTTAGCAGCCCATAAACCAACAAGAAATTTAAACAACAATTTCTTTGAATTAAAAAATGATTCCATCTTGAACTTTAACATATGAGTTCCCAACCATTGATGTGAAACTAGGAACTCAAGTATTGTTTAAAAATTTTAGTTAATTCCAGAATCACTACACCACCCAATACACGACTAAAACCAATAATATAATACCTTTATTTTAATAAGCAGAGATCAGTCACATTAACATTTCACAACCATTTTATGACTGGAGAAACTTTCATTGAAACTAAGCCAATTCTTTTGGCAATACTCCTTGGCAACTAACCTTGCCTTGTACCTACCTATCTCTTCGGTAGACTTGAATTTAACTTTCTATATCCACTTATAATCGATAGAATTTCTATCTTTTGGTAAATCAATTAACACCATGTATCAAGTCTACAAAATTGAGCCCCACCGAAGACAATTTAAAGTAACTCACAACCTTTCCAACTACTCACTTATCTTTCACTTCAACCAAATAAACATCAATTCCTTCTGGAAAATAATATTTTCTGGTTGACCTTTTAATAATAAAAAAACTACCAGAAGAACATTTGCTTAACAACCAATGATCTTTAACCACATTCTTGTAGAACATACAGGGTAATAATGTACTACTTGAAGTCAACTAGCACACACCTTAGTCACTGTTAAAATGAGTTACCAATAGAATATAAGAACCATTAATGATTTTCAACGGCTTCGTTTATATGACAAATTTCACAAGGAGCCTCTTATCCATTAAGATGAGATTCCATATATTTTTCAACAACCAATATATGATCAACAGTGCAGTCAAGCCTATTATGTCACAAACCACAAGATTAAACACTTAAAAACACCCAAGAGCCATTTAACATTTTCAGAATTACCTGTTCCAGAGAAATAAAATTCAACAAATTGTTTCCCAGTCTCCAAAGTCAATTTTGACTTCAAGCCGTGAGTATAACAGTTGAACCAACAAACCAACATACAATCCACTAACGTTAACAAGATAATACACAGACAGCAAACTCACACAATTTGAGAGGCAAATAACACACCAAACAATGTGAAATCAAAACCCAATTTTTTTTCTTAAACAACAGTTTTATTTGAATGGGACACTGTTAAATTCAACTCGGAAACATTCACCACATTAAACCAGAATCAGACTTCCAATCCTTACAATAACTACTAGGCCTTAAACTAACTTCACACCCATGTACATTTTAGAGCTCAATTTAACAATTTATATATAAGAAAATAAAAAAAGAAATAGACAAGAACAAAACCAGTAGGCTTCGGAGCTTTCCACCAATAACACATCAATTTTGAAAAGTGCTCTGGAGTAATAGAAACTTATGATTCAAGAAGTCTTAGGCACAGAACTATTATTATTATTTTTTTTTTCAAGTGAACAAAAATCCAATGAACACAACCATTTCTCCAACATTATGTCAGTACATGACACTATACCTGTCACCAGCCTCAATCCTAAAGAGGGTACCGGATGGTACAAGTATATCAATTCATGATGCAAAAAAGGTTGGGAGATATAGCTCTTTTAATTGCTGGTTACTACAGTGGCAATTAATGGTTATAATACAATGGCAATTAATGGTTATAAAAGCTTCATCGCTAATCTCAAAGATGATACAATATGGAAAACAGGGAGACAATTAAGTGATAAATCAAGAAATAAATCCACAACAACACAACCCATGAATTAACAATTATGAAAAAAAACAAGTTTTTCAACACCCATTTCATAAAAAACAACAAGAAATCATCATAAAGAAGAATTAGAAGTAGATAGGAAGGGCATAATAATAATCATAACCTTCTGTAGCGCAAGGATCTATTTGGTTGGTTTGAAAAAAAATGAATTAAATAGAATACGAGGAAGGGTTGTATAGAGATAGATATAGCCAATGTCTCTCAAACATCAAACAAAATCCATAGAACAGTGTAGCTTAAAACAACAAGGAATCAAAAAAAAAAAAATTTTTTTTACCTGTTTTCATATTGCAAAAATTAAGGTTAAACCACTGGATAACCATTTCAAGTCTGCTAATCAGAGTTTTTTCTTGACCATTCGTATCAAGTAATTTCAATAGATCAAAAACAGCCATAAGCCAAGAAGAGAACACTTTAATAGCAGAACAATACATACAGAGAGATCAAGTCCTTAATATATGGCAGGATTCCACGAACAATCAAGTGTCAGGTCAAGCCAGGACAAGATCGCATACACTCACACAACGAAATACCAAGAACACCAACAAGTAACAAATAAAACAGAAAGAAAAGAGAAGAAAAAAAAACGAAGAGCCTCGTCTATAGGCCAAGTATGAATCTCAGGGGCAGTTGATTTCTGAATGTACGGAAACTCCCAAGACCAGTAACTTGCTACACCACGAGAGGGTTAGAATACCTTACAGACAATAATCCACTAGAACGAGACTTGAAAGCACTGTGGCATCCGAGAACCAAGAATCACAGCGGAAGGCAACTTGAAAGCACCGTGGCATCCGAGAACCAAGAATCACAGCGGAAGGCAATCACAACCAGGATTTAGTGTTTTGAGAATAAACCCATACCAACGAGACCAGAGAAAAGGGAACATCCCTTACAACAACCAAGAACCCCTAAACTGATAAAAACCTAGACGAGCAAAACCTAAAGGGAAGAAACCCAAAACGCTCACAACCAGAGAGAGTTCTGATACCATGAAAACATTCATGTATCAACTCAACCACAAGAACTAAAGAATCCAAACGAAAGATTTCCATTCATAACAAGAAACCCTAAAACAACCCGCTTAAAAGCCACTCTATTACTTACAAACAAAACCTCACTACATAACACTCCGAGCCTTCATCGACAGATGAACCTCACTCTCAAATAAACCCAGAAACGAGATTTAATCACCATTGGAAGCTTTCAACTGCCAAACTAAGAGATACACATGACTAGAAAATGTACAGATCGGATCCCTTCACTTTACACAAGGGACTCTCTTTAAATAGAGAGAATCAAACAACCTAACGAGAAACTTAACAGACTAACAACTTCTTCTCAAGGGTCAGATGATCAATCAAACCGAAGAGACGAAGAGGCGGACGACACAAAACCCAAAAGAATGAATCGCTGAAACATACCTGGGAAGCAGAACCTTATCCTGTGAACACGAGCCTGAACAGATGACTTGAGGCTAACCCACACTTAACGTGCAGACCAACACAATATCAATTTACAAGGTAGCAGCCCAATATCATATCAGCAGTCCAAAGCCCAACTCCTTTTAACAAGAAGCAAAGAGAGTGGAACACATTGTTAAAGGCAACCAGTCTAGCCATATTTGTTGGTGCAGATTTTGCACTATAGGTAACAAACTATATAGCTCAACCCCATTATTTATTTATTTATCACAATGAACTTCATAAATTAACCTTAGGTGTTGTTATATATTGAAAATAAATGAAGATACATACGTTGAAAGCTGAGGCATTGTTGAAGTTGCATAGAAATCAAGAAGAAGCAGACCAGGTGTTTTGTAATGCTCCAAAGTTTGAAGCAGATGATTGCACCAAGTTTTCTGGTCCGATCAACTATGCTAATTTGCTGGTTATATGGGCTCAAGTCGATCTGGCTGCAGGCATATATTTTCTTGTGAACGTACTACATCATACATACCTATTAATTTTGATGTATTTTCTCTACTAAAATATTGAAATAAGTTAGCCAATATATATAACAGTTGAGTTGAATTATATATTTATATATTGCAATTGATTGGCAGGTTTGATGATGCAATGGAGGCGGCTCAAATGGCAACAAAGATGGATTTAAACAAAAAAGATGTGAGCATGATGGTTTGTAGAACACCAGCTATGATGGGTGCAAGATCAAAGGGCAATGAGTTGTTCAAGTTTGCCAAATACTCTGAAGCTTCCATTGCATATGGGGAGGGACTTGATCATAACCTGTTCAACTCTGTGTTGCTTTGCAACTGTGCTGCCTGTCAAACCAAGCTCGGTCAGTTTGAGAAAGCTGTTGAGGACTGTTCGATTGCCTTGAACATACGTCCATCTGTTCCTTCCAAATGCTCCACCTGAAAATGATAGAATAATATCTCATGTTATGATATAAGCTTGGTATTTGCAATCTTTAGAATACACAAGATTAAAGTATACAGCTCTACCCAACAGTGACTCATGTGAGCATTCGATTAAATCCGTTCCAAAAAACACATCCAACAAGAAATCTATAGACTTAATAAAAATAATAATTTGAACCGAAGCATTCAATGTGAAAACTCTTTAGCAATTAGCAATTGTGAGTATATGTGTTATAATAAACAAAGAATTCACTACAACAAATATATGTTTTTTGTTCACACATTTTTTACACGCTTTTTAAAAGTGCGTAAAAATTTAGTAAATTTTCTACACTTATAAACGTGTTTAAGATTGTTACACTAATATGCGTGAAAATATATAATAAATCATCTTAATTATCACATTTAAATTTATAAGGAAGGAAAAGTTCACATGTATAAGTGTGGACAAATTTTAATATTTTAACACTTAAAAGTGCAGAGATCAATTTATCACACTCAGTTTCCCACGCTTCCTCTTATGCGGACAAATTAGGTGTGACAAATTGATTTTCATACTTTTAAGCGTGGACAAATTATTAGTTTGTCCACATACATAAGTACGGACTTTTTTAAATACAAATGTGAGTATAAAAACTCCATTGTTGTCTAAAATTTGTCCACACTTATAATTGTAACTAATTTTTACATCCTTATAAGTGCGAATAAAAATAAAATTTTTTTACGCACTTGCTAAAAGCGTGTAAAAATAATGTGTACAATTGACATTTTTGTTGTAGTTAACCCATGTTTCGGTTATGGGTTTTTCTCCAGTTTATTTTTTAAATTAATAATATTTATGTTGTGGTTGTGTGTGTATATAAAACAGTTGGGAAATTGGCAAGATTCCATGGACGATTATGAGTTGTTAACAAGAGAAATACCTGAAGATGAGGAGGTAAACAAAGCCTAGAGAGGCTAAAGAGCACTTTAAAGAGACAACGAGCTATGTGATTATACAATGTAAAAAGTTTGGTTCTTTCGAATGTTTTGAAAGAAATTAATGGATTTTGTCAAGAAATTATAATATCTCACCAATTAAAACTACAATTATAAAGTCTCATTTATTCATCAAATAAAAAATCAACATCAAATTACATAAGGTATTGTCACCACCGTAATAAAAAAAATCAACCAGTAATCATCAAATTAACTAGAGAGTTTATATTTTTATAAGATAAAATAGATAAGATCTTCCATTAATAAAAAAAAAAAAAAACAAAAGTTCAATGTTAATTTAGTTAAATGGTCTTTAAAATAAAAGAAGAAAGAAAAAAAGGGGGTAAGTTTGACTTTGGAATCAAAGGGTTGTTGCACCATTTGGCCATTTGGCCTCCTTTTGTCTTCTTTCCAAAAATAAAAATAAAAATTTTTCAAAACCTTCCTACCACATTTGGCCTCCTTCAACATAAATTTGTAGAGATTGTAAAGGGGTAGAGCTAGTGTCTTCATCATCCTTTATACCATTGATTTCAACTTTCATCATTTTATCATCTTAAGGTAATTCATTGAAACTTTCTTCTTGTCATCTGATTTGAAGTTTGAGTTATAAAATAACATAAGTTTTCTATTGAGTTTGGAACATATCTTTAAGCCCAAAATGAATCAAAATAATCATTATATTCTTCTCTTTTTTTATGAACTCCACTGAAGAGCATTCAAATGAGGTTATAGATTGACATTGCCTTTAATTCGAACTAAATCATAAAATCAACACAAAAAATGATGAGAAGGGTCCATCCATTGAGAAAGAGAGGAGATGTATCTCTATTAGATTAAGGAAATGATGTTTGGTGGGCTTAAGGTCCAATTAACTCTTTTATTTAATTTATTTGGGTTTAATTTTAGTAGTGTAAAATGATTAGTAATTAGTGAATGTCGAACTTTTATGTTGGCCTAATAAACACATTAATCTTTTAGGCTCAAGTTTTTTTTATTATTATTAAAGTTGAATTAACTAAAACTTTTAATGGGTTACACAATCTAACTAGTTTGAGTCACCTAACAATTATATATTAAATTTAGTGGGAATACATAAAAAGTACATTTAACGAGGCTTAGAAATGTAGCCTTTAGTCATTCTAATTGGACTTTTGTTTAACACATTAAGGCAAGTACATTTAATTTATCTATAAATTTATATAGTGGTTATTAATTTGTCAAGGGACTAAATATTTAACGGCTAAATGACTTCAAACTTCAAGTTTAATTAAATTTAGTGATTTTGCCACATAAGTAAAATTTATCGATTTAGTCCCTGAACTTTGTAATTTTATGTTAATCGAGGAATTTAGTTAAAGATAAATAAAAGTAGTGACGATTAAGCAATGTACTTTTATTATTATCAGGTCGGTTGTCGGGCGTGGTGAACTTGGATTACACGGTTGACCTTGATGTTTTCAATTGAGCTTCGAAGACCAATTTTGACATTATTGTGAGTAACAAATTTATTTGCATGAATGACTATATGTGTTTATGCATATTTGTTATATTCGATTAATTGTATCAGCCTACCATGTTTATGATTACATGATTATGTTACACACATGATATTCTACCCTACCTTTTTGTTAGAAATTCATTGCCTATGTGAAAGCGTAAATTCCCTGTTTGCATACTTGTACTCCTTAAATTTGGATTGGGTGTCGATGATACTGTGTGTAAGTCTAGTCGGTTAGCCCCTAAGTTGCGTCAGCTCGGATAAGGGGCGTGTACGGTTAAATAGCACCAACTCGGATGAGGGGTGCGGCATCAGCTATGTTAAGGGGTGTGTAGTACATTATTGAATTTCATGCTTCAATTTTTATTCATGCATATTTATATATATATTTTTGTGCTTTTAAATCTTGTTACTCTCTTGGAGACGACTTACCTCAGTTGTGGGGACTTTATATTTGAGGTGGAGCAGATAAGGGTGAGGCTCCAGTTTGAGAGAGTTGACTTTTGTTGACCGAGACACTATCATTTTTGTATTAACTTTTGAGGGTCGGGTAGAACTTTAAATGACTTGTCTTGTAAACTTAAACTTATTTAGCATACTTTGAAGATTGTCAGGCCCGTCTTTTAGTGCGTGCGAGAAGGTCGACCGCACAAGGCCTCCGATTTTGTAGGGCCTCACAATCGTAAAAATGATCAGAGTATCAAACAAAGTACTTTGAATATTAGTTTATTATTAATCATTATTTCGTTTTAAGTATATTATATATCATTTTAGATTTCTTATTGAATATACAAACATATAAAATTTGTCATTCACGACATCTAATTTACATATTAAAACTCAGTTGCAAATTGAGTAATCTATTATTTAAATTTTTCAAAATTAAGGGCCTATATCATATGTATGTGTACAGGGTCTCCAAAATCCATGGGACGGCCTTGAAGATTGTTTGTGATGTATTAACCCTTTATACATTATTCACAAAAAAATTTACTGTTCATAGCTGAGGTTTACTATCGTGCGCCTTTGCTTCTATTGGGTTTAAAGAGTTTACTATCGTACACCTTTTAGTTAACCTATTATACATTATTCAAACATCTCTGCGACACTGTTTTAGCCGGTAACAACTGTAGCAAATACTGTTCAGAGGGTTTTTATACCCTATGCTGCGTTCCTTTCTTCCTTGACGTGCAGCCTCTTCAACCACCTCTTACCAACTCAGACACAGTTGATAATCTCAATAATCATCCATCATAGATATTCAGTTTTTGGATGATTAATATCGAAAAGAAAACAGAGATTACTTCTAGATATACCAACCGACAAACGTCGTTCCTTCAATCGATTTACAAAAGCAAAACCCAACATCAGAGATTCCTTTGCAGAACCCGCATCGATAAATTTCCAGACTAGATATGAAGGAGAGAGAGATTTAAATATGAAGTCGATGAATATGCAACGAAGAAAGCGGCGATGGTGTTCGGTGGTGGCCGACGAAAACAAAGTCAGGGAGATGCTGCAAAGGGCTTTTGGACTTCGGTTCTCTTCGGTACTCTGTGCAATAATATTGTAAAATGTCCATCGTCAAGAGAGAGATTGAAAAGTTGAAAACCATGAAAATGTAAAAACCATAAATTGGAAAGTCAAGGGTACCCACAGTTTCCACTTTTTCGGTTGTCCGTATAATTAATTATTCACCTTTTGATTTATTGATTTTTTATTAAAAGAATTTTGTTATCCATGTCAATTATTAAAAAAACTACAATAGTTATAGGTTGAATATATAAACAGACGTATGAATTAAATAAATAATAATAAAAGATATTGAAATTGAAAAAATAAAAAAAAAAGATAGGATTTAATATGGTTAAAAAAAACATTTTCTCACGTTTTATACAAGCATTTTATTTTTTACCAATAACATCCTTAAGTTTTTATTTAATTCGGGTTTTAAAATGTACTTTATAATCCATCTATAATTATAATTGGTAAATTGGGTTGCATAAAATCAAATAAATCAGATTATAATAGATAAATTTTTGAAAACAATAAAAAATAATAATAAGTTAGAAGATTTTATTTTTATCGAATCATTATTCAATATTTAGTAATTATAAATTCTAATTTAGTTTATTTCAGGAACGCACTTTACAATTAATTTCTATTTCAAATAATATATATTAATTTAATGTAGTTTTTAATTTGATGTATTTTGTAAATTCGTAATTGAAGTTACTTTTAACTTATTTTTTCATATACCTTAAAATTTTGTTTTAATATTAACTTTTATTTTACTATACTTTTGAAAGTGTTTTATTTTCTTAGTTTGTTGTTTCATTTTACTCTCTTTTTGATAATTTCATATTATCTTTCATTGTTTTAATTTTAAAGTAATCATTTTATTTAGTATTTGGTTATGTTTTTTACTTTATTGTAAATTTAACATTACTATGATTCTTTATTAATTCCAGATTTTAAATATCATGGTTATAGTTTAGTTAAATTACATTTTTTAAATTTTAGCAAAACTGTCAAAATTATTAAATCAAAACATGGGTAGTTTTTTTATTAAGAACTTTATTACTGTATTCAATTATCAAAAATATCAATATTTATTATTTTATTGGTTATAGTAAAACTATTCATTTTTGTTATTATTAATATTATCAACTTTTATATTTATTATTATTTACATCTGGTACGACACGGTCCAGGATTGTTTAAACGTTTTATTATTCCGTTACTATAAATATTTTTTAAAAACTTTTAAACGCTTCAACCATAATATTAAATATGTCAAAATTTATATAATATATATAAATATCACTAGATTATTTATTAAAAACATATAATTTTCACTTTCCGTTGCAACGCACGGATCCCACTATACTTGTTATTAACATGACTGGTTGACTATATCTGATGATGGAAGAGTTTAGAAAATTCAAATTATCCCGTATTTTTTAGGTATTATTGACGTGAATTATGGAAACTTAGTTTTTAAAATATTAGGGTCTTTCGGGTATTAAAAAGGACCAAGATAAAAAAAATAATTAAATTGTTATTTTCTACCACAAAATGTAGAAGAGAATAGGCTATTAGGACATCAAATGTACAGTAATTATCACATTTGAACTCAATGTTTGGTAACATCATGGCACTAATTTATAATCTATTTTCTACATGAGGATTCCAATATTCAAATGAAGACATAGTTTTCAAAAACATTTTACTATATGTACGACATAGCTAAAATAAAAAATGGTCAGGGTCATTTTTGGAACACGAGAATATAATAAAAGTCATTATCTCTGGACATATATATCAACGATTTTGACATGATTTTGGCATATAAGCATATACTTTTACTGACGATTTATGATCTTGAGTCATATTTAAAAAAGAACAAACTTCAGCAAATAGAGATGATATAAAGATATTGCCACGACTAAGGGAGGAACATCTTTAGGAGTAGTGAGAAACCAATGCATCTTTTTGGCATTAATTATATATGGAGAACTTTATAAGCTAGTTGAAAAGTCTGAAACATATGGAGAACCTTATTCATGTCTGAGAATCTAAAACTGAATCTGTTGATAATTTATTTCTTCATTTTCAGAGGCCATTATTCATGTGGAGAACTTTATTAGCTAGTTGAAAATTTATTGGTATAAAAGTTTACATAATAAGATAAAGGGTTTATTATGGAAAAAAACCAACATATTTTCATGTTTTTTTCCGGTTTCGTCCCTCCATGTTATTTTTTTCATTAAAAGTCCTCAAGTTATTTTTTTTTGATTTAGTGAAATTTGGACATTAGAACCCAGTTTTCCAGTTTTTAAAAACCCGGTTCACAAATTATAATCGGGGTCTAAGTAAACCAAAAAGAAAAAAAAATAACTTGAGATTTTTATAGAAAAAATAACATGAAGGGGCGAAAACGCAAAAAACGTGAAAACATATTTGTTTTTTTCATAATAAACCCTAAGTTAAATCTAATAATGTGACAGACAGATTACATAATGTTGTTTCCCGCCGTGACCTATATTTCAATGTATACAAATATGTATCTAATAATCTGAACAAAAAAGCATCTTATCATGTACCACAGATGCACAAAATCAATTCATGATATAATAAGAGTTAAGAAACAAACACAGTCAACTAAAAAAATAACATATTACTGCCAATCACAAACATATATAGCATTTTTTTTTGTTAAGTACAACGTGTAATCAAAACCAGTCACTTAGTCATTTTAAGTGTTTATATGCGAATGAGCACATAGAAGTGTGATCATACGTGTTGTCAAGGAGAACAATCTCAATGAATAAGTATCTGATGGATTTTAGAAAAGGGATGCTTCCATAGATGATTAATGCGGAACTTTATGATAGACAAATCCTTAATAAGACTTTGTGAAAGACATCTAAGAATCGGTTTCTTGCAGCCTTATTGTTGGATGAACTACATCGTCAATATATACAACCTAACTACTTCAAAATTTCAATCAATAACAGTGATAAAGGACACTTAATATGCATGCGCCACTACTACAACTAATTGTATTTTTCCTGTAAAATGGTTCATGTGTTCTTTAATTTGTTTGAAGGAGCCTAGTTTGAACTCTATAAGCCTCTTTAATATTAAATAATCAAATATATGTTGATTAGATGTTAATATTGTTAATTATTTTAGTAGTGAACATAATTATGAAGTGTTATGAGCTCAAAAGCACCAAATAGATCAAATGGATGTTCATAACAGAATTATAGTAAAAAATATAAATTTCATGAAACATAATTGTATATTTGATTTCTTTAAACAAATTATAGTTAAGACATAATTTTGATACATAAACACAATGCAACATGATAAACCTAATTGAACCACTTTATATAAAGGGTTATTATCGAAAAAACCATCCGAACTTTTATGGTTTTTTCGGTTAAGCCATTCAAATTTTTTTCCAACCGATCAAAACACTACACTTTTTATTTTCTATTAGTTTAATAAATATACTTTCAAATTTATTGGTTAAGTCATTCATTTTTTACCGGTAACCTGTTTGATCGGTCAATTGTTGTTTATGTATATAAATGAATTAGAGTTATTATAAAAAAAAACCATTCGAACTTTCATAATTCTTTTTCTTTAACCACTCTATTAGTTTTTCGTGATCTAATCTCTATTTTAAATTGATGTTCAGATTTTTGTAATTTCTATTATTATATTGCTCATAACATCAAATAACTAAAATAAACATTAATTTCAGGAAAACTGTTTCTCTCTTTCTTCATCATCATATTGCTTTTATCATCAACGATACTTCATTGATCTCTTCTGCTTCTTCATCATCATCCTCTTCTACTTCATCATTTCTTTATTATTATTGTGTTAATCCAAACAGATACTAATCAATTTGATTCTTTAAGGTTTTGAAGTGTTCATCAAGTTTGTTGACAATTATGTTAACTGATTATAGTTCCAAATAAGAAACCTATCAAGTAATGTTTAAATTGGTATTTGTTTATTCAATTTTCACATGTTGAAATCCATTTAATTTAATTTTGATTTATTTTTCTTGTTCTTTGTTAGGGTTTGAATGTTTTAAAGAACCGTAAATAAACAAATTTTATAATTAAATAGTAATCACTAACGATAGTAGTAATATAATTAAATAGATTTTTAAAAAATAAATAATAATAGAAAAGTAAAAACTTAAATTTTATTATAAAATTCCCTAAGTAATTTTGAAAATTAAATTAGATTTATTTTTGGTGTTTATAAAATCTTGGAAAAACTTAAAAATAAAATGAATTGATCTTAATTTGATATATTACTGTTATGGATAAAAATATGAAAAGATATGTTTAATTTCATTGAATTACCGGTCCTCGAAGTTTTAATTTTTAGTTTAAGAGGATGGTGGTCAAACCAAAAAAATCTTGAAAGTTCGAGTGGATTTTTCAATGATAAAAAAACGTCACGTAATTGTCACGTCACCAAATCACCTGTGATAACATGTAAATTGATCAAACCCATAAAATATGAAAAGGTTAGTGGTTTGTTTGGTTGAAAAAAATTGAGTGGTTAAACCGAAAAAATTATAAAAGTTCAGATGTTTTTTGCGATAATAACCCTTATATAATTAGATCATATAACATTATAGCTTATATAATGTAATTCTAAATACAATTGTCTATTTTATGCTAATGTTGTATGTCATAATTCTTGTCTTTATCAAGTGTTTCTAAATAGTTTGTAAAACAACTAATCTAAACTGATTATTTGATGACCATGATGCAGAATTAGTATTTTCAAACCATAATGTTAACTACTATACATAGACCAAGTATTGAACAAAATGTTTGCAGGATAAAATCATTCATTGATATTATAGATTCTATATCAATTAAAGAAAAAATATCATAACACACAAAACCTGCAACTTGTCAACAACCTTTTCACATTCCATCTTCAAATGACAATAAATGAATTCACATCCATAAAAAATATTGTCTCTGGTTGTTGGGAATTCGTATAGTTTTTCGTAAAAAACATAAACATTAATCGAATTAACGCACAACAGAAACTTTTAAAAATTACGAATTCCATACACGGATCATCAAGTAAAACACAAGATAAGTAAACGTGAAAGAATATAAAAATCATACATATGTATTCAATGACAAGAATGCACGAATGAGATGCTATCGGTATCCACCGGTGATAACACGATCGAGTGGCTCCAGGTATGCAATCAAACACACGGGGGCGGACTGAGGTTGTATGGATGGGTGTCAAACGACCCCGATAATTTTTTTTACGTGTTATATATGTAGTTAAAATTTGTTTGACCCCGATGATATTTTAAGTTCGACCCCTATACCTATGATAAGTTTTAAAAATTTTATATATAAAAAAAATCTGATACAAAATCTAAAAAGATATACAAAAACGTAATAGTTGCCACCCGGCCACATGGGCTACCGGAGGGTGTTTGGATTTGCGTTTGAAAAAGTGTTATAGCGTTTTGAAAACTAATAATCAGATAATAGGTGTAACCAAAAGTGTTGTTGGAAATGTAGTAGGGGTGAGCGATGGGTACCATTTCCCGAACCCGAACCGGTACCGACCGATACCGAATTAATATATTCGATCCGGTACTCAGTTTTTAAATTAGCTAAAATTCGGTATTCGGTACTCTCGGTTTCGGTACCATATTTATCCCGAATATCCCGATCCCGAACCGAATATATAATTAAGCTAAAATTCGGTAATTGTAACTTTAAAACGTTAAACTTTGTTCGGTATTCGGTATTCGGTATTCGGGTGCAATATTTGGTGATGTATGTTTGGCATTTGATATATTTTCTTATTCGGTCCCAATACGTGACTGGCACCGAAAAATCGGTCCCAGAAACGGAACCGAACCGGCACCATATAAAATTATACGGTTCGGTATTCGGTATTTTCAAAACTAATAATTCGGTTTTGGTATTTTCGGGATCGGTACCGGTTCGGTACGGTCCGGTACCGAGCTCAACCCTAAATGTAGTGTTTGATTTACTTTCTGCTGTTTGTGATCTAACGCGGATTTGGCTATTAAAATCAAAAGAATGAAAGAAAGCCTAAGTTATACCAAATACCACTGGAAGTGTACCAGTCGTAAATAGTACAGCTTGAAGCTGACCTCGGGATTTATCGAACACATGGAACGGCGATAGGAAACGAGATACCGATACTAAGACGTTTGCTAATATCTAGCCACTTAGAAGGTAAAATGATTGATTACCGACTAACTAAACTAAACTAAACTAAACTAAACTAAACTAAACTACGAAATGCATGAATGCACCTAAGACAGAAATTAAACTAAAACGCTTAAACTAAATTGAGAGATAAACAAATACTATAATGATCTAAACTATTAGAAGCAAATAAGCGACATAAAGATCAAATAATAAAAGCAACACTCACTTGGAATTGTTCTTTTGGATTTATGAAAAGCAACTAAGTGAATATACACTAGGGATGTTTTGGTTGAAGAAACACAAGTCAGAAATGATTCTAACTATTTAAATCCGTTTGAAGTCCAAGTTTATGTTAATATTCATGCAATAGCTAATTTATGAATACAATTTACTCATTTCTATGAGTCAAGTATGGAGGTCTCCAGTATTCCTCGGCTCTCAAAACTTTGTAAAAAATATCTTTTACGACTAGATTTAGCCGACTAAAATTAGCTTTCAAAATTAATTCCGTCTACACGTCAAGCGCTCGGAATCACTTTTGAATATTCGTTTTAGCCGATTAACCACATATCATATCCACAAAAATTAAAGATCAAACTAACCCTATGATCACAATATTGCTAAGGACCAATTTCATACATTAATTTTGCAAATTATCAATTAATTACCATTTCATCATCACAATATTGCTAGAAATAGCAACCAACTAATAAATCATGTAAATATGACAAGGGTTACAAAAAATCAGCAACTTGAGCTAACGTTCATGATCACATTTTTGCTAGAAAATCATATCAAACACCGATTTTGCTAATCCTATCGCATAAATCATCAATCACATGAATATAACATAAACTTTCAATTCAAAACATCAAGTAACTTCCATTAATCCATCAAGAACAATATCCAAATGAGTGACTATAAAACTACTCACTAAACATTACTAAAACTGAGATTAAAACTAAATCTACACCAAACATGATATAAAAACAGAAAGATTAAGTAAGAAAAGTACCAAATCGTTGCAAATTGAAACAGAAATTGAAGAGAACAATAACCCTCGATGAACTGGATGAAATAAAGCTGAAATCGTCCATCACGAAGCTGGAATGCACTCTCCCAAATCAGCCCCAAAGTCGCACCTCCAACTATGTTTAAAATCGATCTGTTGCAATATTTATCTAATCTATCTAAACCCTAAGCTATGAACGAAAGAGATGAAGATCAGCAAAATCACAACAACCACTACACTAAAAACCATAACCCTAACCTAAAAAAAACGAAAATGGTGAGGCAGGGGATCGCCTCCTCCTGGAACCTGCTGTCGTGACCTCCTCCTAGAACCTGCTGCCCCCCTCTCTTTTCTACGCACCAGGCCCTTTTGATTCAGCATTTGGGAGCCCAAAATGATGGTATATGGTGGGCTGCTCAAATGATTCATGAGACATGGATCTTCTAAATGAAATTGGGCTGAAATTATGGCCTTGAAGTGGCTTAGGCTAACTTGTGGCATGGACTTTTCAAGAGAAAGACTGATCATCATTTTTTTCTTGTTTTTAGTCTCGATTTCAACTCCTTATCGGTTTAGCGATTTTAAAACCTGAAACACAAATATAAGATAAATCAATATAATTTTAATGTATTTCAGAATAAAAACCGCATAAAGTGGACGTAAATTGAGCTATAAAATATGTATATATAGCACCGTTCAGTTTGCTATCATAATTATCAAATAATCAGTTTTTAAATTGTTTGGATTTACGTTTTACTTGTAAAAATGACCAAATAATCACTTATTAAGCAAATAAGCTACATTTTTTAACTTATGAAAAGGTGTGGTATAGTATGACTAACGTTAAACGCAAATAATCACTTGTTAACGTATGCAATACAAACATCCTAAACCAATTATTTGCGTTAGTATAACTTAATAAGCTAATAATCCGTTTATAACGTAAAACCAATACCCTCTAAGTAATAATTATGCCCACAATTATATTTTTAAAATTTTCACCTAAATAAATAACCAAAACTCTTAAAAAAAATAGTGTGTTATACGATCATCCTTGTGAAATGATAAATTGTTAACAATATTTAAAAAGTTATTCTCTATTTTTTTCTAAAGTATAGAGATTTAATTTCGTAAAAAAAGCAGTTTGAAAACTTAAATATAATTTTCAATGGTTTTTTGAAGTTTATCCTATACATAAACGATAAATATAAACTTATATTATATATTTATATAAGATTTTTTATTAAATTGATTTAGTTTGTTTCCTACTAGATAGTCCATTGTTAGGTTCATTGTAAAAAAACCAACATGTTTTCAAGCTTTTTACGTTTCGTCCTTCCATTTTATTATTTTTCATAAAAGTCCTTAAGTTAATTTTTTTCTTCTTTTTGGTGTAATGAAATTTGGACATTAGAACCCGTTTTTTCAGTATTTAAAACCCCAGTTTACCAATTGGACATGAAGGGACGAAAACACAAAAAATATGAAAATATGTTATTTTTTTTCATAATAAACCCTTAGTTGTTTGATGCTTGATTTAAATGATGTGAATTCTCATTCCAAATGAGTGCATTGATTAATATAATTTTTCTTAAATCCATACAAAGCAATTCTTCGGATTTAGCTATGAATACGCATTTAACTTCCATGATTGATTGAAGTATTTGTAGTGATGTGTGGATCTAAATAAGAGAACCAAAACAGTTAAGGATAGAACTCGATCATTTAGAGCATTAAACATTCATCCCTCATTTTAAGAGGAATCACTTAAAATAGCAAGAAACGTTTTTTTTTTAATTATATCAATCTCGTATATTTTGTCCTAAATAATGAAATCAACTCTTGGTTTACACCCGATTATGGCATTTAGCCGGTAAAACAACAAGTAGGTTGTTATTTCAAATCATATTTTGATTGGTGTAAAATAAAACCAATTGTCACAATAAGAAAAAAAAATAAAAAGTAAGTTGTTATTTCAATCAATAAACCCTATGTATAACGTTTTTTTACCGGTTAATTTTTGTTGTTTACAATTAAATGCTATAATCGGGAATAAACAAATAGTTGATTTCATTATTTGAGACAAAATTTACGAGATTGCTATAATAAAAAAAAAACAATTCTTTCCTCATTTTAATAAGTACATTTTTCATTAACTTGCCTTATCTCATGTTGGTTGTAAATTAGAGGTGCAAAATGAGCTTTTCAAGAACTCTTTTTTGTTGATGGTAAATTAACCATTAAATTGTTTTTTTTTTCTTGATATGGTAAATCATTGATTCTTTTGATTTAATAAATTATTAGTTGTTGATTTTGGTTCATTATAGTGTTCTTAGATTGAGCCAATGGATGAAAAAAGAAGATTCTAAATGCAATGTAAAATAGTAAATTTATGTTTTATGGTTCATTTGTTTAACACTTAAAATAAACAACAATTGTTATTATCGACTTCTTGAAAGATCACGACAGTTTGTTATAAACTTTGTTATTACTTGTGTTTTATAGGCAGTTGTTATGCCTATATCGAAAGTTTTATATAACTTTACTAGTTTATTACCCGCGTATTACGCGAATATTTTTAATATATATATAATATAATAAATTAAAAGGTAAAAATATAAATAATATTTATTTAAACAAAACTATATAAATATATATGAATAGTAATTATTTGCTTACATTTTTTAAACTTTTATTATATTATATTATAATTAATAATTTAGTAGAGTATTAGATTTTGTTTGATTTGATTTATATTTAAAAGTAGATTATATTAGATTTGGATAGAATTCAATTGAATTTCTTTATTATTTTTAAAACCCATAAATGTCACGTATCGATTCATAGTGATGACACGTAACTTCACAAGAAAAGAGTAAAGTTACTCTTTTATTAGTATTTATTATAGATATATAGATTAGATAGATTATTAATTAAGTGCACTATTTATATCAATTCATATTTTCATTCAGATTTTTTAGAATTGATAAAAGAATTAATAATTTCTTGTAATTGCTACTAATAAGTAATAATAATAAAAAATTCTAAGAATAAAAGTAGATTTTAAATACTATAAATTAGCTTAAATTTTAAAATCAATACTTTTGTAGAATATTTATGAATGAAAACATATGAAATATATGAAGGAATAATTGTATCTAATTTGTCAACATTTTATACTTAATTGATTTAACTAAAAAAGTTATGTTATATTAATAAATAAATCTTTGTTTTAAAATATAAATTATATAAAATTATTACAATTATTATATGCATGTTTCGAATTTTAAAGACTATATATGTTTTAGTTATTATCAACCTATTGGTTAATTGCTTTTATATAATAAATTGAAGTGACTAATGTAAGGAGATAAATTAGGAAAGAAAGATAAAAGGTTATTTATATATTTTTTAATTATTGATTTTAATTAGGAAAGAAAGATAAAATGACATATGTATAATTACTGATTTTAATTAAGGGTATAGGACACATTTCATAAATAATTATGAGTTGTCATTAATCTGGACCATTGATTTCTTTCCATCCAATGGTGCAGAAACTCCAAGTGGTTTTCTTATTTTATATAGTATAGATTATACAAAATTATTACAATTATTATATGAATGTTTCAAATTTTAAAGACAATATATATGTTTTAGTTATTATCAACCTATTGGTTAATTGGTTCTAATATAATAAATTGAAGTGATTAATGAAAGATAAAAGGTTATTTATATATTTTTTAATTATTGATTTTAATTAGGAAAGAAAGATAAAATGTCATAGGTATAATTATTGATTTTAATTAAGGGTATAAGAGACATTTCATCAATAATTATGAGTTGTCATTAATCTGGACCATTGATTTCTTTCCATCCAATGGTGCACAAACTCCAAGTGGTTTTCTTATTTTATATAGTATAGATTGAATAAATATCAAAAGCGATCTTTTGAAACACAAAAACTTACTTGTACACATTTTACTGTCATTCTCTTGTAATATGGTTTTCTTTGTGATCGTCAAAACAACAAGCCTCGCTCATTTGTATAGTATTTGGAAAAATTGGTTTTCCTCGAGTATAAATAGGACATACATTTGTACAAAGTTGTTAACATGAAAAATAGTTAAGATTTTTACCAAATTGTTATTGTCTTATTGAAGTAATGTTGAGTGGTTCTTTTTCTACTAAAAAGACAAAATCTGCTCAAATGGAAATGAAAATTAGACCTGACAATTTAGTATACGATACAAGTTTTCGTGTTTGGGTTTTATAAACTTATGTTTCGTGGATATTCGTGTCGATGAATTTCAAATTCATATTTCGTGTCTTATATATACATGTCAAACACGAAATTACTGATATAAGCACGTCTAAGACACATATAAAGACCGTGTTACGTGATGATACGTATAAGAGACATATAAACTAGCTAGGTTTTCAAATTCGTGGATGCTTAGATTATTATGTTTTGGATCTATAATTTTATATGTTTTCTATTAAATTCGTATATAAATTCGTGTTTTAGTATTTGACACGTTTAAAAATGAATTTTAGTTCGTGTAATGTCACGTGTCACACGAAACTTTTACATGTCGTGTTTGTATTTAATATCTAGACACATTTTCTAATTCATGTAGTGTTCGTGTTCTATAAATTTGTATCGTGTAAACTTCGTGTCTGACGTGCGATACGACATGAATACTAGTATTGATAGTTCTAGTGAACTTTTAAGATGTTACATATGGTAAGTTGTCTTGTTGTTTCCAACCAGTTGTATTGAGTTTCTACAAAATGTAAACATGGTTAAATAATTCAAATCTGCTAAAAGAATATAGTTTATTAATCTGTATAATGTTGTGCAAATTTTTTCTACGATAAAAAAAATACAACATTAAATGTGTACCAATTTATTTAATGTGCAAAATAATTTATGAATATTTATGTTTGTACATTTTCTGAAGAAATGTTGCAGTAAAAATTATTGAATTCATAATAAGAAAATTACCTCATTAAATGTTAAATTCATAACTACTTGCGACTGTTATAGGTTTTTCAAATCCATATCTATCCATTTTTATATTAACAAACCTCTTTCAATTTACTTATTTAATTAATTTTAGATAACAAAATTAATTACTATGTAATTTAAGTTCTATTAATGAAATTCAATTCAATTTAATTACTTTTGAATTTAACACCTGTATGACTAATAATTTTACCAAAATTAATTTATTTTTTATAATTTTTAGTGTATACTTTAAACGTCGTCATTAAACATATTGTTATTTTAACAATTTATTTATAACAATTAGAATATAACAAAATCATTTTCATATTTTATAATCTTAATAATTTTTTTTATTTTAGTTTAATTTAACTACTTTGTTATTGTTTTTTATAATAATATTTTAAATTGATATATTATTAAAGATATTTATTAAATATAACAGTGATGTAACATATCTATCTATTTTAATAAATGAGTAAATAGATGTCACATGTCGATTTATTATAATGTTATTTGGCATATTGATGTAATAAATGTAGCTTAACATTTGAATTTCTTTTTTTAATTTTATATTTTATATATTTTTTTATTTACTTAAAATAAAATACACGGTTCCTTTCTTTGTTAAGGGTTCCAATTTAGAAGCAATATACACATTCAAGTCTAATTTTCATTTTTATATTTTACTTAGTTACAATAAAAACTTTGAACAATAACTACCCAATGTTTTTTTTTTGTTTTAGAAGAGTCTTTTTTCACTCATGGTCAATTGTACGATACCCTATCTAGAGTTAAAAGTACATGTTTAAAAGTTTTAATTTTAGAATAGGATGATAGTTAGCAACAAAACAATAAACGTTGTATACAAAGAGGTCTTTTCAATTTATGAATTATCTTGAATACATATGCTATATCTATATTCGTTTATATATTATCTATGATCTATTATATAAATTTTAATAATAAGTAACTAGATATCACTTGTCTTTTTCCTATGATATTATTCGTCATCATATATTAATAACCCATGTATTTTATTTATAAGTTTTATTATATTTATTACTATAAATAAATATAATATAACAAATTTTGTATTAAAAATAAAAGATGATTTAAATTTTTTTAGATTTGATTGTGTTCTAAATTTTGAATGTATGAAAATTTAAATTTATGTTAATATTAGTTGTTATGATTTATTGATTATTTATTATTGTTTTAATAATTTCTCTTTGTATAAATATATAAATAAATAAATAAATAATTACCATATGTTAGAACCTCTTTTTACCATTTGTCAATTTATTATTTTGAAATTTTGAAATACATTTATATTTTTCTTACTGAAAATAAATTAAAATTCTAATATAAAACAATTCAAATACAATATTAATCTAAAGTTTATAACTAATTAACGGGTATATCAATTCCATATTTTATTTTGATGTTAACTTTTTTTAATTTTAGGTTTACTATTTTAAGAAAATAAATACTTATTAAAGTTATCCATGTAATACACATGTTATAAACTTCTATATATAATAATGGAGAACACAAATTGTCAATTGTTATCACCACATTTCATTTAAGAAGACAAATACATATTATTAGTTTTAAAATAAAATAAATGAAAGATAAATACAATTCATTGTTTCAAAGTTAAATAAATTTTATTATTTTTAAAATAAAACAAAATAAAATATAAACACAATTTTTTATTTCTATATCTATAAACATTAATAAATAATTAACTCTATATCTATTATTTGACATAAAATATTTAAATAAATAAGACTTCATTTGTAAAGAAAAAATTATAATATTAATAAGAACTTATATTATAAAGATTATATAAACAATATTAAATATTTAAAAAGTAAACATAATACAATATTAATAAATTTATATTTTATAACATTTTATTTATTATTATTACATACACACACACACAAAACACACGTAAACATTATGTTTTATGTAAAACTGAAATTTCAAATTTTATCGACTAAATATATGTATAAATTTAGAAACTAAAAACTTAAAAGAATGTTAAATAATTATTATTCACATGTATTTAAAAATATTAAATAAATAATATACGTGACAAACAATTATACTTTTCTTATATTTTTTTATAAGAATTAATATTTATATTCTTTTTAATTTTAAGTAACTATCTATCTATATCTATTAATAAAACAAAATAATTTTGACACATGTCACTCTCTCGTGACTTCTCAATTTCGTTTTCCCGCCTATTTTATTACCATAATTTCTATTATATTGTTAAGGAAAGTTAGTAACTCTAATTATTTTTTATAAACTATTTATGATATTTTATTTTCATATTAATTAAAATATTTAATGATTTTATATATAGTTAAAAATCTATGGATTAAACTTCTAATCGAGTCTATAAAAGTTTTATTTATTCGTATATTATGTATTTTAATTTTATAGTTTATATCGTTTAGATAATATATTTATGAGTTTTAATATTAACATTTAATTATTAAAATTTATGATTGGAATATATTAATTTAATTTTATATGCATTTAAAAAAAATTATTTATAAATATATCCCATGTAATACATGGGCAAATAACTAGTTTATTTATTAAAACTTATTCACGTGACACGTGGGTTCATAAACTAGTTACAAATATAGTTGTTAGTTAAAGCATATGTTAACCAAATTTAACTTAACCAAATTTAAATCTAATCAAATTCATTCTATTAAAATTTAACTTAACTAATTTAATAATTAATTAATCAAATTTATATAAACTCTAATTTATTTTTATTATTATTATTGTTATTGTTATTATTATTTTAATAAATCATAAATATTGATAAAACCAACTCATGATGATCAGTATTAGCCTAGTATGTGACTTTTTTGTTCTTGTTTCTGTTTTAGTTATCCTTTTTCTGAATTTTTTGTTAGTAGATTTCATGTTTCATTTAATAACGAGTGGAGAAAATCTGGCGCCATTGCTACGGAAATTTAAACCATTTTAAAAATAATTTAATAGGCGAAGTTCAAAATGTAAAATGCTAAAAAATATCACAATAAAACTACAGTAAAATAAAATTTCCTAATTGTCAAATATTCTAACAAAAAAGAACAAAACAGTTATAAAATATATAAAACAAAACAAATGATCATGTGCATAACTGTCTGATTAATTAAAACTAATTATAAGATAATAAATTTTATATTGAAATGTAAACAAAAATAATGCAATCAAGATGATATATTTGAACTTTTATAAAAGATAATATATTAAAAGTTATTATTAAAAAACAATTGATTATCTGTTAGATTAAGTTGTCTGGTTCGAGATTCATTGTTCATTGAACAGTATCATCGTTTTCATCAGAAAAAATATTTTGCAATGGAATATAGATAAAAATAATATAATCATAATGATATTTATAAATTTTTATATAATATAGTATCAAATGGTATAACAGAAAAATAAAACAGTTTTATATTATACATAAAATAAAAAACAGGTCAGCTGCATACCTGACTGCCTAATGTAAATAGTTCTGACGGTAATAAATTTTATATCGAAATGTAAATAAAAACAATGCAATCATAATGATATGTTCAAATTTTTGTAAAATATAATATATCAAAAGTTATTATAGAAAAATAAAAATGCTGTATATTATACACAGTAATAAAATAAGTCAGTTGCTTACTTGTCTGCTTGAGCTACCTATCTGCCTAATGAAAATAGTTCCGACGATAATAAAGTTTATATCAAAATTTAGATTAAAACAATGTGATTAATGATATATTTAAATTTTTATAAAATATAATATATCAAAAGTTGTCATAGAAAAACAAAAACGTTATATATTATATATAAAGTAATAAAATAAGTCCGCTGCTTACCTGATTGGTTAATGAAAATAGTTTCGACGACAATAAATTTTATATCAGAATGTAGACAAAAAATATGCGATCGTAATGGTATATTCAAATTTTAATAAAATACAATATATCAAAAGTTATCATAAGAAAACATAAATGTTATAATATATACATATAAAGTAATAAAATAAGTCAGCTGTTTACCTGCTTGCTTCAGCTGCCTAGCAGCTTGCTTTACTGTTCATTGAACAGTAACACACGTTCATCCATAGTATAATTGTTAAGATAATATATTAAACGTTATTATTAAAAAACAATTGCTTATCTGTTAGATTAAGTTGTCTGGTTCGAGATTCATTGTTCATTGAACAGTATCATAGTTTTCGTTAGAAAAAATATTTTGCATTGGAATATAGATAAAAATAATATAATCATAATGATATTTATGAATTTTTATATAATATAGTATCAAATGGTATAACAGAAAAATAAAACAGTTATGTATTATACATAAAATAAAAAATAGGTCAGCTGCATACCTGACTGCCTAATGAAAATAAATCTAACAGTAATAAATTTTATATCGAAATGTAAATAAAAACAATGCAATCATAATGATATATTCAAATTTTTGTAAAATATAATATATCAAAAGTTATTATAGAAAAATAAAAATGCTATATATTATACACAATATTAATAAAATAAGTCAGCTGCTTACCTGTCTGCTTGAGCTACCTGTCTGCTTAATAAAAATAGTTCCGACGATAATAAATTTTATATCAAAATTTAGATTAAAACAATGTGATCATAATGATATATTTAATTTTTTATAAAATATAATATATCAAAAGTTGTCATAGAAAAACAAAAGCGTTATATATTATATATAAAGTAATAAAATAAGTCGACTGTGGTTAATGAAAATAGTTTCGACGATAATAAATCCTATATCAGAAAGTAGACAAAAATAATGCGATCGTAATGATATATTTAAATTTTAATAAAATACAATAGGAAACATAAATGTTATAATATATACATATATAAAGTAATAAAATAAGTCAGCTGCTTACCTGCTTGCTTCAGCTGCTTAGCAGCTTGCTTTACTGTTCATCGAAACACACGTCCATCCATAGTATAATTGTTAATTTTCAAAATACATGCAATATCTTTAATTTCTTGTTTTTTTTAATGTGTTGGTCAGGAATATTCAGGTTTAACAGTAACTATTATCTAAAATCCATTATCTCCCAAATTTGAAGTTATCTCCATCAATTTTTATTCTAATATTTTTTTTAACTACTGATTTTAGTGAATTATTTTTGTAGTTTTGTTTTAAATTCTATCAATTTTGCCAGAAGACCCATTATTTCCAGTTTTTTGCTTGGAATTTAAATTGATATCATACAGAATTCTGAAAAACAAATCGAGCAGATAAACAACAGTAAGATATTTTATTTTTTTGGTTGAATTAAACTTTATTTAAACTGTGTTATCACCTTTCTTCTAAAAGTTTTTTCAATATTTGTGTAGTTTTGCTAGAAAATTTTAATTTTTATGTAACATTTCTGAAAATCGTGTTGCAGTAGTTTTAAACGGGAGGTTTGTTATAATTTAATTATGAGAAAATTACTTATAAATGTAAGTATTTTTATTTACATTTACTATTGTTATATTTTATTTTAAATAAAACATTATATTTTCTTTACTTATTTATCTATAACTTTATGTTTTTTATTGACGTTAGTTATTATAAAATTTAATATTTTTTACTAATTTATTTGTAACTTTATTTTTTTAGGGTAAATACAATTTTTGTCCATGTGGTTATACGTAAATTATGATTCAGGTGCTTTTCCAGTCGAAATTACATTTACGGTACCTATGATTGATTATCTATCGTTCTTTTTGGTCCTTTGACCAGTCATATATTTAAAAATGACAATTTTGCTCTTGTAAATACTATATATACAGGTAATTAATTTTTTAAAATCAAATAATTAACATAATAATAATAATTAAAGCTTTAATTTAAAACAAAACTAAAAGAAACATTATCATCCTTTCCATGTACACTATCTGGAACCATTCTCCCCCAAAATTAAATCTCATATCTACAAATCGAAGAGTGCTTAATAATGGTAGTGAAACATTAACAACTAAAATCGAAACCTCACAAAAACCATCATCTGCAAATCATGTAATTCCAGAGAGAGAGAGAGAGAGAGAGAGAGAGAGAGAGAGAGAGAGAGAGAGAGAGAGAGAGAGAGAGAGAGAAGAGAGAGAGAGAGATGAGAGAGAGAGAGAGAGAGAGAGAGAGAGAGAGAGAGAGAGGATACATAAATCTTAAACTAGAATACTAAAGACAAATCGAAGGTTGTGATGCTAGAGTGACCAATGATGTTGACGAGGAGAGCAACGAGTTTATAGTGGATGATGGCGATGGTAGTGGCTAGTGCCAACTGGGATCTACGAGCAAGAGGTCATCGACGAAGGTTACGGTGGTGGTTGTCTGGTGTGTTTGTGTGTGTGACGTATGACGGTGATGAAAGTGAATGTATATGGTAGTGGGAATTTTCTTGTCGATTGAATCAATCGCTGCTCCATAGATATTCCGATCAGATGTGGACATGTGGTGGTAATCTAAACTTGTTAACTTCGACTGGCAATTCATCATTCCAAATGCTTCGGTGGAGGTTTGTAGTCAGTGCCGTCCTATCATTTTTTAGGTCCAGAACATATTTTTTAAAAGGCCCCTCTATATATATAAGCAATATTCGTATAAAAAAGCTACATTAAATAATATTTATTTTGTTGCACTATTGTCAATGTCATGTTTTTAAAAACTTCACAATCTGTCATTGTGTAATGGTTTCACGATGCTTCTTTGAATTTTTCCTCAATCCAAAAAACCGCAATTTTTTTTTAATTTTAAGATCATATGCTTATAAATTGGGTAAAAATTGCATACAATATTAAATTATATTTCTATTAGTAAATTAAAATAAAAAAGTTTAAATTTTAAATGATTCATAATATAAATAGTAAAATATGTGTCAAAAATAAATAACATCTGAACAAATAAATACATATACTGTTAGTATTTTTAATAATCATATAAAAATTAACACAAACCGCCTGATAAACAAAAATAAAAAAACAACTTTATTGAAAAACAAAAGTATGAATATTGAATTTGATGGATTGTATATTGATGTAAATCAAATAGACGATATCTGTTAATGAAAATCCAAGTGATAGTGATGAGAAATAAAAAAAAATGCACACATGGGATTCGAAACCATGCCACTAAAGGTTCAAAGTGAGATAACTATCACCTGAACCAACACATTGTTTGTGATTTTTAGCGCGCAAAACACGTATAACCTAATACTGGACTGCTTGGCTCAATTAACATATTAAATTTTTTTGGGCTCCTTAAAGTGAATTGGGCCTTGGGCGGTGGCCCAGGTAGACCAGGCCCAGGGCCGGCCCTGTTTGTAGTTTCAAATCTCCATCTTTATTATTTCTTTCTCTTCACGAAATCAAATCCCACATTTGAAACCAAAATGGGAAATGTGATGTTAATAGTTGTTCTCATCCTGGGTTAATGACGGTAGATGGCAGCTGCCAGTTGGGATGGCGGTCTAGAGAAAACCATGGGGGATTAAGAGAAATGGGTTGAAACATGAAAGTCTGAATTTGGTATTTTTCTTTTGATTTTGTTTTAAGTTTAAGCTTTTAATTATTATTATTATCATCTTAATTATTTGACTTTGTAAATTAAAAAAAAAAAATAGCTATATTTATAATATTTACAAGGGCAAAACTATCATTTTTAAATATATGACTGGTCAAAGGACCAAAAGATGATAAATAACCAACCATAGGTACCGTAAATGTAACTTCTTCGACCGAAAATAGACCGGATTCATAATTTACCTATTACCACATGACGAAAATTGTAATTTACCCTTTTTTTTATTTTTTGAACGAGAAAACTAATCTACTCCTACTCCTAGACTACCCTTTTGCTCCAATTAAGGACCTCAGAACTTACTTTCATCACCTAAATTCAAACATGTCTCCGAAGGGAATCGAACCCGAGACCTCTCACTTGTATATCACCTCTCATACCAGATGCTAAATTCAACCGGTATTTATAACTTTATTTGATGCAACAAGTTCTAAAGTTGATTCATTGATATTTAATGTTGATGTAACGATACACTAGACACTAATGTTAATTACTTTTATCATTGTATTTTGTGATTCAACACAAAGTCTGTGCAAATTTAGTGACGATGCAAATGGTGGAGGGAGGGAGGGGGAGAGAGCTTTTATCATTGTATTTTGTAATTCAACACAGTGACGGTCTTACCATTTTTTACGTCCGGGACATATACTAAAAAATGGCCTCTATATATATAAGCAAAATTCGTATATTAAAATACAATTGAAAAAATTGAAAAAATACGCTATACTTTTTATTCGTTTTTTGGCAAAAATTGCATACAATATTAAATTATATGTTTGTTAGTAAATTGACAAAAAAAAAGTAATTTTAAATGATTCATAATATAAATAACATATGTGTCAAAAATAAATAACATCCCAATAAATAAATACATATCTCATTAGTATTTTTAATAGTCGTATAATAAATAACATAAACCACGTGATAAACAAAAATAAAAAAGCAATCTCATTGAAAAACAAAAGTAAAATATTGAATTTGATGGATAGTATATTGATATAAAGTAAACAGACGATATCTGTAGATGAAAATTCAAGTGGTAGTGATGGAATATTAAATAAAACAAAAATGCACACAATGCGAATCGATCCCACACTATTAAGATTTTAAAATAAGATGACTGTCAGTTACACCAACACATTGTTTATGTCTTTTATCGCGCAAAAAAACATATAAGCCAATATTGGACAGTTGGACTATATTAATATATAAAATTTTGAGCCCCTTATAGTGAATTGAGTGCTGGGCGGTGGCCCAGGTTTATCAGACCCATGGCCGGTCTTGATTCATTTCACTTTTTAAAATATCACTTTTCATATTCTCTCTCTTACTATTTTATTATCTACCCTATATTTTTTATAGGGTTAATTTCATACATGTCCTTATAAAAACACAAAATATCATATTTACCCATACTAAGTTACAAATATCATAAATGTCCTTCATAACCTATCAAAATATCACATTTACCTAAATTGCAATTTTTATTAATTTTGAACATTTTAAATCAAATTTAATAATAAAAAGTAAGTAAATGACTATTATACCCCTTTTAAATCTATTCCACAAATATCATATATGTCCTTCCTAACCTCTAAAGATATCAAAATTACCCGACTAAACATTTTTGTCGATTTTTGATCATTTAGCCATATAAATATCATAATTATTTTATCATGCCAAAACGTAAATGAATTACTAACATTATATATCATTTCATAACCAAATAGCTTCTTTAATCAATAACAAAACCAAAGTTTTTGTACTCCTTGATGAGAAAAACCATACAAAACAATAAGAAACTTAGTCAATGGACATCGTCTTTAAAAGAAGAATAGTTAACCAATAAAAACATTTAAAAAACACATCTCCTAATGATTTTTTCAGCTTCCTTCACATAGATAGTGGTAATTATAACTAAAATTGCAGCAACTGTTATGATGAATTTGAAACCTCAATAATAATTATTGCAATTGTGGATAAGAAACAGTAATCAAAACTTCAAATTTGTTCACTATAAATGTGTACTTATATGATATCTTTTTTTGAAACTAATTACATATACTTGGCTAGTTCAGTTTCCCCGACTGGAATATGAACTAAACCATGGATTAAAATTTTAAAACCAACTGTCAGGATCTAAATCTGAATTACCAAGACTAACTGATTTGAATTTATCAGAGTATAAATCAATAATCTTGCTTTGAATCAAAGTTTAATCAAGAAGTTTGTGGAATAACACTTAATTATTTTGACAAAAACTTTCAGAATCAATAATAAATAAACACACAGGAATTAATCAAGACTGTTTGTATTGCTGAATTCATCGATTACAATCACCTCTAATCTGTTTGATTAGACGAAGAACACAGACTGTTCTTAGGGTTTTACAACCTTAGAGGCTTATGAAAACTTAATCAATAAAGCAATTACAGACTCAAAATATGCAGAGAAACTCATCTTTTAATAGGACGACCTATTCTCTGTATTTATATTGCTTCTTGATATGTTTCCTTGACGAACTATGACTTCTTTGATAGTAGATATGCTGGAATCTTCATGTAGATATCGTTTCCTGAAAATCAGCACTTTCTGTTTCTGAAACTGTTGAGCAGCTTGAATCCCTTGACAGCATGAACTGAGCAGCTTGAGTAGTTTTGCTCTGGCAGCTTGAACTTTTACACTGGCAGCTCGAGTTTCTTCAACTAGCAGCATGAACTTTGAATTTACATTTAAAATCTACTAACAGTCTGAGAAGTCTAACTAACAGCTTGAACATACTTAAACTATTTCCCAACAATCTCCCCCTAACTTAAATTCTTTACACAAGACTTTAAGTTCTATAAAAAAAATGGAAATGAATAAGTAAACTGTTATTTACAAACCAAGGCTTTCAAAAACTTACAATTGTGCAAGTTTATGATCTATAGCCTTCAAAAATTCTTTCTTCATCTCTTCTTTATCACAAGATATCCTCACTGATTTTATTTGGAGCAGCATATCTTTTGAAAAATTGTAAAACTCAAGATTGAAGAAAATACCAGACCCATCTGTGAATTTGATTCTGTATGTCCTTGACTTGACAAATAGATCAATTTGCTTGATCTTTTTCCCTTTCTTCTCAGCATCTTCTATTTCCTTTCTTGCAAATTCAGGGTCAACCACTGTACTTAGATCTTTGATGAGTTGCTTGACTTGTGGAAGAGCAGACCTCACTTGTGTAACTGACCCTATATTGTACATCTTTATCAATTCATCTCTGGTCAGCTTCTGTACTATCTGCCAAAAAGTGTCATACTCCTCTTCAGGTTCAGACTCTCTTCTGATTACAAACTTCATTCTCAAGTCACGATCATCCAGTGACTTAGCAAACCAGTAGTTGATTTGAGGCTTTGTAATATCATGCTGATCAATCAGCTTCTCTATCTCCATAGCCTTTTGTAGTTGTTGCTCAAAGAGCACTCTATTAACCGATGAAGGAATAGAGACAACTGCTTGATCAGAGGGAGCAGGTGCACTGGCACCAGCTTCAGTTTGGACTGATTGAGTTGATGGTTGGACTTCTTGGGATGGTTGAGCTTCTGGAGAGACTTTTATTCTCTTTCTTTTGTCCATCTCCTTGTCATGAATCTCTTGCAGCCTTTCAGTTGGCATGGACTGAGCCATTTTCTTTGGGATACCAGCTGCAAATGCAAAATTTATCAAAAATATTCTGTGCTCAGCTTTGGAATGCCCTGTTGGCATTTTTCTCTTCATTGCTCCTTGTTTAACCACAAACCCCTTTAGGTAGTCACCTAAGGTCTCATCATCATCCATTGGGGTTTGGGCTTGCTGATCCAATTCTTTGTCCTGTTCTTCTGCTATTCTTTTGGCAACTTCAGCATCAAAGGCAATTTGGGCTTCTTTGGAGGAAAATTTATGCTTTGGAGACTCAATGAGAATGCCCTTGCCCTTGTCTTTTGCAGCAGATGATGTAGCTTGGACTGTACTTGATGGAGCTTGAATGCCTTCCCTGATCACAACTCCAGTGGCTTTTGAAGGAGCAGCATGAGTTTCTAGGCTAACAGCATGAGAAGCTGTTGGGACTGCTAGCCTAGAAACTGGAACTGTTGGTGCTGCTTGGACTGTTGTTGTTGGAGCTGCTTGGACTGATTTGGGAACCTCCTGATTCTCCCCCCTTTTGGAAGCATTGGTTTGGTCAGAAGGACCCACAACCTTTGCCTCATGGGTTTGAATCATCTGCTCTATTTTCATGATTTTATTTCCACAGAGGGTGAACCCTTTGTGAAGATAATCCATGCGCTTATTCTGAGCAGCCTCTGCCTGTTTTAGTGCAAAAATTTGAGCCCCCTGTGCAGCAATGATGGACATTTGATATTCCAACATGGCTACAACAGGTTTCAGCTTGGGATCCGTCAAGAGCATGAGTTGCAGACTTGTCTCAAGATCAGAAAACACCTGAGGTTCTTGTGATCTATCACTGACATTAAGACCAGAGGTAGAAACTTCTGGGCCCCTCTTTTCTTGGTTCTGGGGACTTCCAGCTTGTGTTTGCACACTTGCTGTTGCCATGGGCGTGGTCTTAGCTATGTTGGCACTGTCCTGTGCCTCTTGTGCAGAGACATCAGTAGTGCCAGCCACAGAACCCATATGAACCATCTCTGAAGAGATGTTCACCTCCTGAGAGAGGATGGGAGTTTCCTCAACTGGTTCCCTTTGGATATTCTGTGCAAAAGTATCCTCCTGCACAGGGATATATGGCTCTTGCTGATGGGAGGAGGAGGAAGGAGCTCATGGTCCCCTTTTTCTTTTGTATATGTTTCTGAGTGGGCGTGTTGGCTGTACAAAAGGATCATATAGAATATTTGTATCATGAGGAGTGGGTTGGGGTCCTGGGGGTGAAGCAGGAATGTTGGGCTGTGTCTGCTCAGGACCCTCTCCTCTGTTTCCTGGAATGATGTTCATCATTGCAGAGGGCAATGGAACATCTATACTTACAAAATTGGCACTTGGCTTTAACAGCCTTTTGATTGAAGACAATGAGTGCCTATGGGAAACATGTATCCGTTTATGTAAATGTGGAGTTGTGCAGGTGTGTGCAATAAGTTCTGCCAAAAACCTAGGATACATCAAAAATTTCCCAGTCTTTAGGGAATGATGCCTTAACATCCCTGAAAAATCATGTTAGAAAAATTGAACTGTTGGCCAGTAGAAAAGCACACTTAGGCAGTGGCAATATTTGAAGAAAACTCAGACCAACCAGTTCTTTTGGGGCGTAAACATTACTGAATAATATGCACAAGGTATTTCCATTTAGGAGAAAAGTGTGCCTTAAGAAAAGTAAAAGAATCAGCAGGACCCCTATAACCAATATATTGAAGACCAAAATGTAAAGCTTGAAGGGATAGGTCGGTTATACCTGAGGCATCTTGAAGATGCAAGTGATGTCTGATGGATTCCTCAGTGATATTGATGATAGTTCCATCAATCTTGGATATGAGGGTAGGCACTCCATTGATTGTTTGAACTGATGCATGATTCCAAAACTGTTCAATATGGGAGATGTATATAGTAGGGTTTATGGATAGTGCATGATGAATATGGGAGTGCCTGAGGAAATCCATCATTGTATGAAACGGTTGAAGTTCAGAGTGTTTTAGGGTGTATGGGAGGCAGTTGTGTTCTTTTACAAACTCCATTGATGAAGAAACGACGGTTTAGGGTTTGAAAGAAGAATGTGTGATTCATTCAGAGAGAAAGCAAGAGGCCGTGGAAGAAGAATATGTAACTGGTAGTTACAACTGAACGAAATCGGGACCTTTAAAGGTTTCGAAAAGGTTGGGTCCCGCGCACACATTTGAGAAATTACCCAAATACCCTGCACACTTTGACAGATCAAGTGAAAACAACGAACAGCATGAGAAAATGAACTAGCAGCATGAGAAAATACTCATGCTGTTAGTTTAAAACTTATGCATCTTTTCAATGAAACAGTGTCTCCCCCTTAAATAAGCATACTGAGTAGATAATAATGAAAACCAATTAATCCATGTTTACCATGCCAATATTTGATACTAGGAAAGTGAACCTTCCTACATCAAAAGGTTTTGTAAATAGATCAGCTAACTTATTATCTGTATGTATTTTGGTAACCTGGATTAACTTCTTTTCATTACAATCTCTGATGAAGTGAAATCTGATTTCTATATGCTTGGTTTTTGGGAATTTCACTGGGTTTTGCACAATGCTGATTGCACTTGAGTTGTCAATATAAATAGGAGTGGATAAGAAATTCATACCATAGTCTCTTAGTTGATTTTGAATCCACATTACCTGGGAGCAGCAGCTTGCAGCTGCTACATATTCTGCTTCAGTGGATGATGTTGACACAGTTGTTTGCTTTTTGCATTGCCAAGAGACCAATCTTGCTCCTAAGTATTGACATCCACCAGTTGTGGATTTTCTGTCAATGTTGCAACCACCGTAGTCACTGTCAGAATAAGCAGTTAGTTCAAAAGGAGAGTCTTTAGGATACCATAGGCCTAAATGTGGTTGGCCTTTAAGGTATCTAAAGATTCTCTTAACAGCAACCAAGTGAGAATCCTTTGGAGAGCATTGAAACCTAGCACACACACAGACAGCAAACATTATATCAGGTCTAGAAGATGTTAGATACATGAGAGATCCTATAAGGGATCTGTATAGATGAATGTCCACATCTATGCCATCTTTGTCTGTATGGAGCTGTTTATGAGGATCCATTGGAGTGCTTGCAACCTTTGTGTCTTGATAGCCAAACTTTTCCAGTATGTCTTTGACATACTTTGATTGACTTATGAATAGACCAGTAGGCTTCTGTTTAACCTGCAGCCCTAGAAAGAATGTGAGTTCTCCCATTGAACTCATTTGAAACTTTTTGTGCATTAGGGTCTCAAATTCTTTGCACAAACTATCATTAGTTGAGCCAAAGATGATGTCATCAACATAGATTTGGACAAGTAGAATCTCAGCTTTGATAGACTTAGTGAAAAGTGTTTTGTCCAGAGTGCCTCTCTTGAATCCATTCTGTAAAAGGTATGATGATAGAGTGTCATACCATGCTTTGGGGGCTTGATGGAGACCATAAAGAGCCTTGTCTAGCTTGTACACCTTGTCTGGATACTTGTAGTCTTCAAATCCAGGAGGTTGACACACATATACCTCCTCTTCAATTGTCCCATACAGAAAAGCAGACTTGACATCCATTTGATACACTTTAAATCCTTTGAAGCTTGCATAGGCTAGAAATAGACTGATGGCTTCAATTCTTGCTACTGGAGCAAAGACATCATCATAATCTATGCCTTCTTCTTGAGTGTACCCTTGTGCTACTAGCCTTGCTTTGTTCTTGATGACTATCCCTCTCTCATCCTTCTTGTTTCTGAACACCCATCTTGTACCTATTGCTCGCTTACCTTTAGGAAGATCTACCAGAGTCCATACATTCTGGATCTTGAACTGTAGAAGCTCTTCTTGCATTGCCTCAATCCAAGATGAATATTTTAATGCTTTTGATGCCTTTTTAGGTTCTAGTTGAGACATGAAACAGGCATGTTCAAAAGCAGCTAGACTGAATTCAGGAACTGATTGTTCAGCAGCAGCAGTCTCATTGTGAACCATTTTCCTTGTTTGAACAGGAGTGCTTGGATCAACCAGTATTTGATTGAGAGGGTGATACTTGTGAACTCTTAGTGTGGGCTCTCTCTCTGTTTGAAAAGAAGTTCCAAGGTTTGTATAATTTCCATCAGAACCAGTGAATGGTTCAGTTTTGGGAACAGCTTGAGTTTCTAGGCTAACAGCATGAGAAGCTGTTGGGACTGCTAGCCTAGAAACTGGGACTGTTTCCTTTTGTGATGGAGCTGTGCTGTCAGGACTTGGGAATGGCACTTCAGTGTCTGGATTTGCATTAAGTGGAGCATTTAGGACCCCTGGAGGATCACATGACAGAAGTGGTAGAGTGGTGAAATCATCCCAACTTGTTGAATCTGCAGCAGTCTGAAACTTTGTGCCAACAGCATGAGAAATTGTATTGGCAGCATGAGAGTTTGTGTTAGCAGCTTCAACCCTGTATGCATCAGCTTCTGCAGTATACTCAACAAAGCTCAGAGAATTTGTTAGTGAATCTAAATCAAACAACCAATCAGGACCAGTGCCTTTAATATTAGCAGTATTTTCATTAAATTCAACATTGGCACTTTCCTCAATTGTTTTAGACACACTGTTGTATACTCTATAGGCTTTGCTTTGAATTGAGTATCCTACAAAGAATCCTTCTTCAGCCTTACTCTCAAACTTCCCTAAGTGAGTCTTAGTGTGAAGGATAGTACATGGGCATCCAAAAGGCTTGAAGAAAGCTATTAGGGGACTTCTGTTATGGAATAACTCATAGGGAGTTTTTCCTTGAGATTGGACAACTTGAACCCTATTTAGAACATAACAGGTTGTATTAACAGCTTCTGCCCAGAAAGTCATTGGCAGATTTGAATCAGCTAGCATTGTTCTAGCAGCCTCAATTAATGTTCTATTCTTTCTTTCAGCTACACCATTTTGTTGTGGTGTTCATGGTGCACTATATTGTCTAGCAATGCATTGTCTAGCAATGCCTTTGGACTCACAGAAACTGTTTAGAATTTGGTTTTTAAATTCAGTTCCATTGTCTGATCTTATCACCTTAACTTTGGAATTGGATTGGTTTTCTATCTTAAGGATAAAAGACTTAACTAGCTCAGCAGTTTCATCTTTGGACCTAAGAAAGTAAACCCAAGTAAATCTGGTGAAATCATCAACAATGACTAAACAGTATGCCCTTTTATTCAAACTCAAAACAGATGTTGGACCAAATAGATCCATATGTAACAACTGAAGAACAGATGAGATTGAATTTACTTCTTTGGCCTTCTGAGAAGTTTTGTGTTGCTTACCTTTAAGACATGCTACACAATGATCATCACAAATGAACTCCTTTTGTGGTAATCCTCTTACCAGATTCTTTTTAACTAAAGCATTCATGGACTTGAAGTTCATGTGACACATCCTTCTATGCCAAAGAGCAGACTCATTTGATGATGCTTTGGATATTAAACAGCTTAAAGTATTTGATTTAGTCAAGAGATCTGTTTCCAGGCAGTAAACATTGTCCTTTCTTGGTGTTCTTAGTAAAACAAGTTTTTCAGGAACTTTGAAATCCTTTGAAAGAACAATGCACTCAGAATCTGTGAACAGAACAATGTTTTGTTTGTCACAGATTTGAGAGACACTCAATAAATTGTACTTAAGCTGTTCAACATACAGAACATCATGGAATGTCATGTTGCCTGCATTAACAGTACCTTTACCTGTAACCTTACCTCCTTTTGAGTTGCCTCCAAATGCAACAAAACCTCCATCAAAACCCTTGAAATTTGACAAGCATCAGAATTGCCTGTCATGTGCCTAGAGCATCCACTGTCCAAATGCCATCTTGTTCTCTGAGGAGACCTGTGGTTGCCCTGCACAAATAACAGCTTAGTTAGTAGTGGAGTAAACCCAAACCAAATTGGTTTTGGGTTGGCCTTGTACATTGACATAACTAAATACTGTTTTTGACTTCTTATATTTAGTGAGATCTACTGATGGAGTCTTTGGAGAGTATTTGGTGATAATATGAGGTATCCAACTATTTTGATCATCTTTTCTTCTGACAGTCTCAGATGATTCACTAGCAGTTCCAGATTGATGCTCAGCGGCTTGAGCTGTGTTTTTAGTGTTAACAGCTTCAGTTTTTGCACTAACAACATCAGATTTTGACTTAGCAGTCTGATCTTTTGCATTAGCAGTTTGAGCAACAGATTTGTCCTTGACACACCACATTTGTTTAAAACTTGATTTAGGCTTTGCCAAAACTTGTTTTTGATGTGTGGACTATTTTTTATTAACTTTTGAAAACCTGTGATCAACTGTTTTCTTTGGAACTGATGTGGAAGGTTTCACTTTTGAGTGCTTTGACTGAATAGGGTTTGATTTTGTGTGATGCACAGTCTGTTTTGCAACAGCTGGTTTATAAAAACAATCCTTGGCTAAGTGATTCTTCCTTCCACATTGAAAACATCTTTTGACAGTTTGAATTGGAGAACCAGACTTTTCTGCCAATTTCTGGTTCTTGTTTCTCTGATTTCCTCTTACTTGCTGTTGTTTTGGAAACTTTGAACACCATGCTTTTGGCATGTGCAGACAGAAACAGTTTTACCTCTTTTATTTCCTTTTGATGAAGATGCAATGTTACAGTTAGAATGTACAGGAACTTGTGGAGTAGCATTGCATACACTCATCTTCTCTTTCCCTTTCTTACTGGGAGCTTGGATCTCTATGGGTGCACTCATTGTGTCACAGTCTTTATTTTGAATCTTATCTTCCTTTGATTTAAGACTGTCATCAAGGATAGGATCTACAATGGTCATAGACTCATCTAGTGGTTCATTGACAAGTCTATCAGCAACCTCACTCATTGGGTGAATGTACTTGTTGTTGTATGGAGGTGGAGTAGCTCTGTATTCTATTCCTTCTTTGGGATTAACCTGAGATTTTACTCTATCTTTAAATTGGACTTCCATTAGGTGTTCCAGCTTTTGATTTGCTAACTTAAAGTTTCCTAGATCTATGTTAACAGATTCTAGTTTCTTATTAGCCTCTAACACCTTTTGTTCAGTCTCTTCTACCTTTTTATTCAGAGATTCTATTTTCTTATTTAGTTCCTTTTTCTCCCACTCATGATAGGTTCTATCATAGCCCATTTGAATCTCATTATCCTTATAATCATTGATCTGTTTTTCCAGATCTTCTATGGCTTGCATGTATTCATATCTCCTTTCTTCCATCTTAGCTAAAGTTTTGCACATGCTCTCATTATGATCTCTGTACTTTTTAACCTTATATTTGCATGATTGAGAGCAGGGTTTAGAATTTACCTCAGATGGTAGTTCAGTGGAGGAGACATTTGATGTTTCTGCCATTAGAGCTTGATTTTGAAATTCTTCCTCTGTCTGATCACTCCAGTCAAACACATTGTCTTCTTGAGAGACAAGTGCTGTTGATGATGATGTTTGAATGGGCTGTGGAGTCCTTGATGGCTGTTGACCTTGAGATCTACATTCTCTGGCAAAGTGACCAAGCTTATGACATTTATAGCATTCCACTTTTGATTTATCAAAAGCTGGTTTGCCTTCTGTTTTGGCTTGAAAGTTGGACCTTCCAGTTCTTTTAAGAAATCTTTTGGCCCTCATGGTCAGCATTGCATGTTGCCACTTTAAATCCATCTCTTCAAGATCATCTGGATGAATTTGTTCCAAGTCTTCAACATTTAGAGCAAATAATCCATCATTAGCAACAAAAGCCTCATAGTGAATTTCAGCAGAGTTGCCATCACCACCTGAAAAAGAATCACAGTTATTAGATTTATCAGAAGACAGAAGAGCGGTATTGTGATTATAAGAAAATGATTTCTTTTTAGCATCAATCTCAGTCTCAAACACTCTTAAACTGTTATACAGATCATCCAATTCTATCTCATCAAGAGTGTCTTTTGTTCTCCATTGTGCAGCATAGACTGTCCATTCTTCTCCAAGAGATCTGAGAAACTTTCTGTTGACTTCATCTTGATCCAGATTGACCTTTGCACTTTCCAGTTCACTTATCAGTTGGTTGAACCTGTCAAAGATTTGAGTGAGGTTTTCATTCTTGCCACCAGAAAAGTTTTCATACTGCTGTTTCAAGAGGTCTTTTTGATTTCTCTTGGTACTTGCATTACCAGCAAACCTCTTCTCTAAGGCATTCCAAAGAGAGTGAGCAGTATAAAACTTTTTGAACTGATGTTGATAAGCATTAGGAATGGCTATTTGTAATAGTGTAAGTGCTTTCACTTCATTCATTCTGGCCTTCCTTTCAAGTTCAGTTTTTAGAGGAGTTTTGACTGGTTTCCCCTCATCATCAAGTTCTGGATCAACTACAGGAGGAAATTCAACAGCTTCCCATATGGCATAATCAATGAATTGAATATGCTGTTGAATCCTGAGTTTCCACATCTCAAACTCAGTGGGCTTGAGCATAGGCACTTTGAGTCCTTGCCCAGATCCACTGCTGCTGTTTTCAAATTCCATTGCAAAACACTTAAAAATTTAAAGAAAGTTTTCGACTTTGAAAAACAAAGAACAACCTGTCTCTGATACCACTTGTCAGGATCTAAATCTGAATTACCAAGACTAACTGATTCGAATTTATCAGAGTATAAATCAATAATCTTGCTTTGAATCAAAGTTTAATCAAGAAGTTTGCGGAATAACACTTAATTATTTTGACAAAAACTTTCAGAATCAATAATAAATAAACACACAGGAATTAATCAAGACTGTTTGTATTGCTGAATTCATCGATTACAATCACCTCTAATCTGTTTGATTAGACGAAGAACACAGACTGTTCTTAGGGTTTTACAACCTTAGAGGCTTATGAAAACTTAATCAATAAAGCAATTACAGACTCAAAATATGCAGAAAACTCCTATACAATAGAAAGACCTATTCTATGTATTTATATTGCTTCTTGATATGTTTCCTTGACGAATGATGACTTCTCTGACAGTAGATATGCTGGAATCTTCATGTAGATATCTTTTCCTGAAAATCAGCACTTTCTGTTTCTGAAACTGTTGAGCAGCTTGAATCTCTTGACAGCATGAACTGAGCAGCTTGAGTAGTTTTGCTCTGGCAGCTTGAACTTTTACACTGGCAGCTCGAGTTTCTTCAACTAGCAGCATGAACTTTGGATTTACAAGTAAAATCTACTAACAGTCTGAGAAGTCTAACTAACAGCTTGAACATACTTAAACTATTTCCCAACACCAACTTATCGACTTTAGTTTGGCATTGATACATAGAACCCAAACCATCTTATACGTAAGGAAATCATAAATGAGTTAATACTTAATAGTACACATTTGGCCAGTAATCATTCTTGACAATTTAGATTTAATCTACACGTGCATGTAGAAACCATTACCTTTTGATAATATAAGAATAAGGGAGAATTTCATATATATCCCTCCAAAACTTCATAATATCATATATACACAACCTAAAATTTTAATATCATATATATCCCTCCTAAACATCATAATATCATATATACCCAATTTTAATTATCAATATCACATATATCCCTCTTAAACATCACTAATATCTTATATACCCAAATTCATTAATTTAATTATTTTTAAAACATTTAAAGCTCATATTTAATATTTCATTATTAATTAATGACATTATACCCTTGCTCATTTCTTCTTTCAAATACTAAACTTCAAAATATCATATTTATCCAACTTAAATTAAAATATCATATCACTTTTAATAATTTTATATAATTTATTTTTGTAAACTTTACTAAATAAATTCTTCAAACTAAAACAAATTAACATTAAAAAATATGTAAAAAAATTGTATCATGTTTTTGCTCGTTTTTAATCAAATCGTATCGTCTTATTGTATTTTCTTATTTGTTTTCTTTCTACAGTAATCTATATACAATTAACCGATTACATATTATGTTCTTTCAACAATTATTTAAATCAAGATAATGGGGGCAAAAATGTTAATTTAGCTTGAAACTATACAAGTATTATGAAACGTCCCAAATAGAAAACATTGCAATTTTCATTGGTAGGAGAAATTATAAAGGTGAACGCTTATTATGGAACAGAGCAAGTAAACGATTTATGGATTTACATTTGTAACTTACAATGATGATTAAGACTCACGAATATGAAACATTACGCAAATGCCATATAGACGTAAAGTACATAACCACTCTAGATATTCCACCAAAAAACCATGTTTTCAAGATATACAAAGTGGTAATCTGATTTTATTTTTAGTTATGTACTGATTTATTTTTTTTGGGATACCATGTTCGTATAGTCAGCATCACGGACATTTATCATCTTCCTCTTCCGATCTGTATAGATTTTGGAACGCCATGTTATATCAATGAAACTAATTGTTGAAAGAACATAATATGTAATCAGTTAATTGTATATAGATTACTGTAGAAAGAAAACAAATAAGAAAATACAATAAGACGATACGATTTGATTAAAAACGAGCAAAAACATGATACAATTTTTTTATATATTTTTTTAATGTTAATTTGTTTTAGTTTGAAGAAGTTATTTAGTAAATTTACAAAAATAATTTATATAAAATTATTAATAGTGATATGATATTTTAATTTAAGTTGGATAAATATGATATTTTGAAGTTTAGTCGTTGAAAGAAGAAAATGAGTAAGGGTATAATGGTCATTAATTAATAAAAAATATTAATTATGAGCTTTAAATGTTTTAAAAATAATTAAATTAATGAATTTGGGTATATATGATATTAGTGATGTTTAAGAGGGATATATGTGATGTTAATAATAAAAATTGGGTATATATGATATTATGATGTTTAGGAGGGATATATATGATATTAGAATTTTAGGTTGGGTATATTTGATATTATAAAGTTTTGGAGGGGTATATATGAAATTCTCCCTAAGAATAATAAAGACAGGAAAAGCACTTGTTGGATCATTTTATTTGAGTTTCAGACGGTTAGTACGATCACATACGTTACTTCTCTTGCCAGTGATAAAGGAAGAATCGGAAACGGTGATCAATGGAGGGAAGCCGTGAAAATGACGGTCGATGGAGCCATGGAGGGAAGTGGCAAGCGTAGTGATCGATGGAGAAAAACGGTAGAAGCGTCAGTCGAAGTAAACTGAAGCGGCGGAGGTCTGATTTAGTGAGGAGACGACGAGACGTAAGGGTTAATGGTTGACGGCGGAGGTCTCAGCTTTGATTCAATCAATTTATAAATTGTTTTTTCTTTTTGTTTTAAACCATTAATTGAGGGGTAAAATGGTTCATTAGATATATAAAATTAACTCTTTAATGAAAATCAGAATTATAAATATTTATAAATGATTTAAAATGTTTAAAAGTTGATAAAAATTTTATTTGGATAAATATGATATTTTAATAGGTTATGAAGGACATATATGATAATTGTAACTTAGTCCGGGTAAATATGATATTTTGTGTCTTAATAAGGGCATATATGAAATTAACCCTTTTTTATAATACTTTCTTTTTTTCTCTTACTTTTCTATCATCTATCCTATTTTTCTTATTTTATAATCACTTATCTTATTTTTCTTAAAACTAAAACTTCATCATCTAAACAAGTTTTCACTTTTCATAGGAACCTTTGTTTTTTTTTTCCCCTAAAAACTATAACTTGAAAACTAAATTGAAAAATGACTAATTTTCGTTAACTAAACGCAACCTTAAATTTTGGGGATAATTGCGCAAAAAACCTCAAACTTGTCAGTTTTTTGTGATTTAAACCTCAAACCATTTTTCGTTGCATAGAAAACCCCGAACTAACAAAAAATCAGCAAATCAAGGTTTTATCAATGAGTAACCGGTTGAAACCGGTTATTAATCCTACATGGACTGGTAAATAATCTACGTAGAATAAATTTTAATTGTTGAAATCGATTGCCAAGTATTACACATCATTTAAAACCCTGTTGATAAAATTTAATTGTAATTTTTAAACGGGATTACCTCATCTACGAGCGTTAAAATGATGTGTAATACTTGGAAACCGCAATTAAAATTTAGTCTACGTAGGTTATTTACCAGTCCACGTAGGTTTAATAACCAGTTTCAACTGGTTACCCATTGATAAAACCTTGATATACTAATTTTTAGTTCGTTCGGGGTTTTCTATGCAACGGAAAAAGGTTTGAGGTTTTAATCACAAAATGCTGACAAGTTTGAGGTTTTTTTGCGCAATTATCCCTAAATTTTGACTTGGATTTGGTAGTGCGTGTATTTTAAAGTCCCAACTCCTATTGGTATATTATTTTTAACTATTACGTGGATATTTAATAAATATGTGTTTACTATATGTTCGCACAAACGTAAATTACATAAATGTTTATTTTATCTTTAAAAAAATACAAAAATAGGTATTATGTTTTGCTATCAAGTAATAATTAAAATTTTTCTATTTTTAAATATGTACGAATAATATTCGTTTTTTTAAAAACTTTTATTTTTATATTTCTATGTATAAATTAAAATTTAAAAATTTATTTTACATAGAACACAATTTATAGTTTTTATAATTAAGAATATAAAACATTTCATTACCAATATTGCATTATTTTTAGTTTTTAATATATAAACTAATGCCTAGTTAGCTGATGAAAGTTATTTAAATCATTAAAAAAAATTTTAATTTATAGAAGTTAAATTAGGTAGTACTTAATTATATTTATACTTAAATTTTAAACATAAATTAGAAGTAATTAAGAAGATTATATATGAAAAATTGGGCGGAAAATTATTTTTTTTTGGTTAAATGAGAAAGCGACAGGTAGTATATATTGATATAGATTTATAAGAAGTGAGGTCTTTAATTCATGTACTATTATAATGTTAACTAAAATATATAATGTTAAAATTTTTAATGAATATAAAATTATAAAAAAATTAATATATCAAAAGTGCAATGTTAGTGATTGAAAAGGGGCAAAAAGAAAATGTGCAGATTATTTTCTGCAACATAAACTCTCACATAAAAACACTCTCTTGAACATTCAATGTAATAGCCTAAAATAAAGTTGATATGGTTATAACCAAGAATCATGACATGTTGATCTAGATGAGTCTAGAAACTCAATGTTCTAAATGTATTAATATTTTTAATAAACAATGTATATTGCTATCATGCATTAAATTGCAATTGGTTGAATAATTTTAGTTTGGAGACTGTTTTAATAAGTTAAATTATGTTGGTAACTTAAGTTATTAAGTTGAATTTAAGTGGTGTTTGGATTTGCGTTTAAAAAAGTATTGTAGCGTTCTGAAAACTAATAATCTAGATAATAGTTGTAACAAAAAAGTGCTATCAGAAATTTAGTGTTTGGTTTTGGTTTTGCAGTTTGTTATCACAATTATCTAAATGATGAATTTTAAAGTGTTTGGATTTGCGTTTTAACTTGTAGATCAAATAATCATTTACATAGTTTTAACTTGTTGAGATTTTAGGGAGATATAACATAGTTTTATCTTAAAAAAATGGATTTAAAATCTAAAATAAAACTAGAAGTACTAATTATTAGTGGATACAACAAACGATGAAATTACATCTAGAAAATCGATCGATTCATTAATGGTTTTAATATCTAAAAATCAACTGAAAATGTCACTGAGACTTACTTTTAAGGAAGAATTTCATATATACCCTTTCAAAACTTCATAATATCATATACACCAAACCTAAAATTTTAATATCATATATATCTCTCCTAAACATCATAATATCATGTATATCCGATTTTAATTATTAATATCACATATAGCCAATTTTAATTATTAATATCACATATATCCCTCTTGAACATCATTAATATCATATATACCCAAATTCATTAATCTAATTATTTTTAAAACATTTAAACCTCATAATTAATATTGTTTATTAATTAATGACCATTATACCCTTACTCGTTTTATCTTTCAACTAAACTTCAAAATATCATATTTGTACAACTTAAATTAAAATATCATATCTCTTTTAATAATTTTATATAATTTATTTTTGTAATCTTTACTAAATAAATTCTTCAAACTAAAACAAATTAACATTAAAAATAAAAATAAAAAAAATTGTATCATGTTTTTGCTCGTTTGTAATCAAATCGTATCGTCTTATTATATTTTTTTTATTTGTTTTTTTTTCTACACTAATCTATATACAATTAACTGATTACATATGATGTTCTTTCTTTTCTTTTTCTTTTAGAATTTTATAGTTGTATCGCATTTTATTTTTTTTAATTTAGTATATATTTTTTGTTTTATAATACATTAGTTTCAGATTTTTTTCAAGTTTGCATTCGTTTTGTAACTATTGTTTATTTAGTTACTTTTTTTTTTTAATTTTTGTATTTAATCTTGTATATGAGTTATAACTTGTAATCCGATGAAACTGGTTAGGTATATTTTGTGTTCACGATAAGATTATATATATATATATATATATATATATATATATATATATATATATATATATATATATATATATTGTTAGTATATGGTGTGTAAAGATGACATTACTACTGCATCATGGCTGATTTCATAAAACACTTGAGGGTCACACCGATGAGCACAACTGAGCAGTTGCAATTAAACGATTGAATAAATAATATTGGATATTGTTTATGACACGAAATGATCATTGAGATTAAATTAATGTGTGATTAATTATATCTCAAAGTACGGGGACTAAAAGTGCAATATTAGATATTGTAGTGATTTAATTGTCATTGGATGATAATTAATTAATAGTTATCTAGTCTTTTATTTATTATTAGATATTAAATGAAAGACGTATTTATTTGAATTGGTATTATCATCTAATTATTTGATAACTAGATGGATAATTATAAACAAATAAATAGAGATAATTATAAATAATTATCTAGTCATTTTTATATTATTAGATAATATATAAAAGATAAATATTATTTAATAAATATAATTATAGAGATAATTATATAAAGTTTAAATAATAAAGATAATTATTAAGATATATATTATATTAATATATTAAAGTTTTAATTAATATATATATATATATATATATATATATATATATATATATATATATATATATATATATATATATATATATATATATATATATATATATATATATATATATATATATATATATATATATGCGTACTTATGAGATTCCAGAGTACCCTAATCACATATATTTTTTTTGAATAGACATGTAGAAAACAATATTATAAGACTTTTTTTTAAAATGAGCAACATCATAAATCTTGTGAATAGTAAAAAAGATCATGTGAATGGTCATTTCACACCATGTGTGAATGGTGTGAAATGACCATTCACATAAATATGCATTGAACATTCACATGATTTTTAAGGACACAGAAAATGTGAATCTATGTGAAATTCATATATCATGCGTATAACATTAAATTAAACATGGTTATGTGAAAAAAAATTTTAAAAGACTTTTTTAAGATCGGTACCTTCGGATGCACTTGATTTCGAGAGGTACTTATTTGAACCTGACTATATATATATATATATATATATATATATATATATATATATATATATATATATATATATATATATATATATATATATATATATATATATATAGAGATGGGATCATTGCAGAACCTAAATTTAGTGTAGAACTGTAGAACCAATATCGTCCATAGATTGGAATAATCTAATGGTCTTGATTAAAAGGGTTTAGTTTGGAATTAGTGAAAAAAAGATTGGTAATAGTGATATTTTAATTCTTGAAGGGTAAAAAAGGAAAAGATTGGAAATAGCAAAAAGATTGACATTAGCAAAATAAATATCTTTTTTCTTTAAATTAAAATAACATTAATATTATTAATTTTTAAATCAAAAAAATTATACCATAAAAACGAGAATTTTATACTCTTTAAAACGAGACCGGTCATGATATATTTTTTTCAAAAAAAAATTTACGTGTTTATTTTTCGTAAAAAAAAATTACCCAGACCACGATGCAATATATCATGGTGAGATAATGAAATCATTCTATATCGAATGAACACTATGATATCGTATATTTAACGTCAATGCAACACTGCATATACGCTCATTATTAACAGAGCTAAAATAATAGTCACAATTAGTAGTCAAAGTTGGTGGATTTAACGAGAACGGTTATGATATATATTTTTTATTTTTCGTAAAAAAAATTTTACCTAGACCACGATGCAATATATCATGGTGAGATCATGAGATCATTCGATATCGAATGAACACTTTGATATCGTATATTTAACGTCAATGCAACATTGCATATACGTTCATCACTAACAGAGACAAAATAATAGTCACAATTAGTAGTCAAAGTTGGTGGATTTAACGAGAACGGTTATGTTATATACTTTTTTATTTTTCGTAAAAAAAATTTTACCCAGACCACGATGCAATATATCATGGTAAGATCATGAGATCATTCGATATCGAATGAACACTTTGATACCGTATATTTAACGTCGATGCAACACTGCATATACGTTCATTATTAACAGAGATAAATAATAGTCAAAATTAGTAGTCAAAGTTGGTGGATTTAACGAGAACGGTCATGAATATATTTTTTTGAAAAAAATTTTACGTGTTTATTTTTCGTAAATTTTTTTACCCATACGACCATTCGATGTCGAATGAACACTTTGATATCGTATATTTAACATCGATGCAACACTGCATGTCCATTATATATTAAAAGAGTAAAAAAAAAAGTCAAAGTGGACAGTCAAACTTGGTAGGCTGCTATTAATTCAATGTTAATTGTATAATTACCATCTTATCCCCAGTGTTATATTATAATCTAATGGTTTAGATTGGTTCTATGGTTCTGCGCTAAATTAAGGTTCTGCAATGATCCCAACCCTATATATATATATATATATATATATATATATATATATATATATATATATATATATATATATATATATATATATATATATATATATATAGACACACACACACATATACACGGCCAAAAAAAATCAAAAGAAAGTGTGATCATTAGGTGTGACCTAATTTGTTGTGAAGGACGCCGCACACACATATGTGTGTGTGTGTGATGGTTTTCTGGCCGTACGAACCAAACACACAATTGCGTGTTTGGTTTTCGCGTTCTTCGCGCGTTTGATTGCATACCTGGTGCCGCTCGATCGTGTAATCACTGGTGGATACTGAGAACATTTCATTCGTGTATTCTTGTCATCGAATACAAAGGTACGGATTTTATTGATTTCCTGATTACTTATCTTATATATACTTGATGATCCGTGTATGGAATTCGTGATTTTAAAAAGCTTTCGTTGTGCATTTAATGTAATTAATGTTTATGTTTTTATAAAAAAACAATACGAATTCCCAACAGTGGTATCAGAGTCACCTCAAGTAACATAATGATAGTATTATTCGTGTATTTATGTCCAATGTTATTAAAGTTTCGATTTTTAATAATTAAAAGTGTTTAAACGATCGAAATCAATAATTAAAACGTTTAAGGTTTTGATTTGGCTTGGAGAAAATCGACCAAAGGTTTTGGAAAGCCCATGGTGATTCTCGGCCAACCTTGGAGTTTTTCGGAACTCGGGATTTTGAAACCTTAGTTCGTTTTATTAGTTGATGTTTGATTGTTTAAAAGTGTTTAATTGATTAAAGTCGAAAATTAAACGTTTCGGTTCACGAAATCAAACCTAGAGATTTCGGCCATGGGTTGAAACCCATGACCTCTCGGTTGTGATGTGGTAACCGAGGTGATGGATTATTTGTTTCCGTCATGTCGTTTAATTCACGGTTAAACTCGAACGATTAAATTAAATGCGTTAAAATCGAATTAATAAATCAAAAGTCTTTGGTTATTAATATTTAAACATTTGTGACTAAATGTGTTTTCGGTTTTATAAAATTAAAGTGGAGACTTTATTAGTTTTTTTTATAAAATTCGCAAATCGGTTTAAATATTATTCGATTCGATAATTAAACGATTAATTGGAATATGGAAATCGAAATAATCAAAGTGAGTTGATTAAAGGCTTCGATTAATTTCAACCGTCAAAGGGTTTAACACCCTACTTGTTTTCGGTTCATATAGGTTATTGAACCCGAGTATGAGTCGGTTAACTAAGTTGGTTCGTTTCCGTTTTCCGGTAATTCGTCGTTTAAATTAAATCGGTTTTAATTAAAAGTTAAGTTTTAATGTTGAAATTAAAATTAATGGTAATTTTAATTTATAAACTAGATTTAATTTATGCATTTAATATTTAGTTTCATAAAATGCATTATTAAATTAAGAGAGTTTAATTTAAGGATTTTGTTTTCAAATTGATGAAATCGTGACTTTGAGTCTCATGCTCGGTCATGGTTTAATGTTTTGATATTTGATCTCGACATTAACGTTTTTGGTAGAAATCGTTTAAAACCATAAAGAAAAGTTTTTGGTGTTATTTAAAGATGATCAAATTTTGGTAAATTGTTTATTAAGAAAATTGACATTTTAAATAAAGTTTAGTTATTTATTTTTGAAAAGTGTTTCAATTAAATAATAGTTAATAGATAATTATTTAAAGGAAGTTTAAATTATTTATCATATTATTTGAGAATAAAACTATATTTATTAAAGGTTGTTTAATAAAAAGTTTCTTAAAATAGTAAGTTTAAGTTTCAAATGTGTTTGAATTGTAAATTGAATATTTTAAGAAAAGTGTAGTTTTGAATCCAAAGATAATGCAAAGATGGAATTGAATTTGAATTTTTCGGGAAAAAGTTTCTAATTATGGAAAGTGTTCCTAATTTCGAGTTTACGAACCGTATTAAATTTAAGAATGATATTGGACATGATTACTTCAATTAATGGTAGATTAATTGGTCTTGGAATTATTTTCTTGGCAATATGAAATGAATTCTGGATTATTAATATGCTTTACTGCTTTATTAATGTTTGTGACATAGCCAAGCTTTGAGACCCCTTGTTTGTGATGGTTGTTTGTTTAATCTCAATATTTGCTATTTTATTATTGGTTATATTTTTGGGAAGGCCTGCGTGCCATTGGAATCCCGGGTTTTATGATGTAATCTGTAATAGGTTAGAAAATAGGCAAATGTATTTAGATTACACTATGAAAAAAATCTTGGCGAAGATGTCCATCAAGAAGAAGGTCATCCATCAAGGACGCTCGGAGACATCATCGGATGCTGAGGCTAGTGGGAGCTGAAAGAGTTCATCCTTCTTGCCTTGTGTGTTGATTTTGTCCCTTAGGTTTTGACCTAATTGGTTTGTCCGTATGGCTCTCGGAAACCAATTTAGTTTCGGCAAGGCTATGTCACCATGTGATTGTATGTTTTATTTCTTTATGCTTTATTTATATCTGCGTGGTTGTGGTGACAAAGTAGATAAATAAAAGAAATCAAAACTACAATCATTTTTTGATGAAAAATTAAAGTATTTAAAAGGAAGTTTAAATTGGAAACTTTAATTATTTTGCCAGGTGTTAGATATGACATTTTTTTGAAATTAGTTTTTCAAATAAAAGGAGATTTATTTTTAAAATGTCATATGATCAAAGAGTTGAAATTCTTAAAACTGGTACATTAACTGGATTGTTTACCAGAATAGGTGGTGTGTAGGACAGTCTTGCTCGGGCTGTGAAATTTCCGAAAGGTTTAGAACCGAAAGGATCCTGCCCGCAGACTAACTTGACTGGCTACTAGTTCTTGGTAAGAGACTGGTTATAAACCCAAATTAAAAATCTGACACAACACACCATCCATATAGTTGCACTCACGGTGACCGGTCGTCGTAAGTAGGTTCAACCTTCTTTGGGTGCTTACGTCGCAAACTCGGAGAGCTGTGAGGTAAGCACTGCGGATCCTAAGTGAGACTTGGGCCAGTGACTTGCAGTTGTTATATGGTGTGTGTCAGTGGTGGTTCCTGAGTAAGACTGTTGCCCAAGGTGTGGATGAGATTAAACATGATCAATTTAAGAAATTGAAAATCTCATAAGATCTAAGAGTTGCAAGGGGGTTGTAATTGGTAATATGTTGCCTGCCTGAGTAGCTTATTCATGTAGGTTCAGCCTCCGTTGGGTGCATGAATAAGTAAAATGGTTCTTAGGATTAATAAATCATTTTCTAAATTTTGGGTTATTGATTTATTAATGGTTAATCAAATACTAATTTTTGAATAATTGTTTAAGATGGTTGAAAAAGACAGAGGTAGAAGCGGTTTAATAATAACAATGACAATAACAATTATAACGTCAATATCCTTCCCTCACTTGAAAATCCTCCCCAAAAGCACATGTTGCTACTTTGAGGTCCATTCGGGATATGGAGAACTCAAAAGAGGCAACTTCCTGAACAGGGAATAAGATCTGACAAATGTTCTGACTACAGAGTGAAAGTTGTATATTCTGGAAAGGGCACCAGAACCTGCTTTTGCAGAGACTGCTACAGTTGAGGAGAGAAATATCTACAAGAAGCACTCTGAGGATTCGGTGAATGTTGCCTGTCTAATGCTAGCGACCATGACATATGAGCTGCGGACTAGCCTTATGAACGTCTCAGCTTGACAGATGTATCGCCAGCTAAAGGATATGTTCCAGACTCAGGCTCGGACTGAGAAACATATACGACTAGGGCTATGAGCTCCTGCAGAATGGCAGAAGGAACAACTAATAGACCCCATGTGCTGAAGATGAAATGTTATCTGGATCATCTTGGCAGACTTGGGTATCCCGTGACACAGGACATGACCACGAATCTAATTCTCAATTCCTTATTGAAGGAATTTTAGCAATATGTAATTTGTTACAATATGCATGGAGAAGATGACCAGTGGGCTGCATCAGATGCTATAGACTGCTGAGGGAATGATTAAGGAGAGAAGATAGGGAAAGAGACGGAAGGGAAAGTAAGTTTCCAAGCCGGAGGTTAAAGCTAACAAGTAGCTGAAACCTAGAACCAGAGAAGTCAAATCCTTTGAGTGCTAGGAAACTGGGCACTGGGAAAGGAATTGTCCCAAGTACTTGGAAACGGTCAAGGTTGACCGCATATAGACTTCGGTATCTGAATCAGTCACTTCTATTGTTCTTGGATATGTGATACCCAATTGAACAAAGTTTTATGCATAATGTCTGCAATGACTAAAATGAAGTGAAAAGAGATGACAGATTCAGTGGGAGCATAGAGACATCTTAGAGAATACTCTGTTGTACACTTTATTTCAAGTCATCAATAGTTTATCATGGTGTAGTAAACAACTTTGTAGTTGAATTTCTTGCAAATATTTTTGGGATAAATAAAGAAATTTTTGGAGTTAAAAATTTATTGCTTGAAATTTCTATTGTTTAAGATTACTAAACCATGATTATAGACTATTGATTCAAGTGGAGCTTGAATCGTAACTTGTCAATGGAGATTGGACAAGCTAGTAGTCATATTCATATAAAAAAGGGTTACCATGTTGTTGTGTAAATTGTTCAAGTGTTCAAATGCAGTTTCATTGAACTTGTTAATTCTTGAAAGTTAGTTCAAAAGATTATATGAGTTGGATAGTCATCCGTGATTATATAGAAACTAATAAAATGCAGAATTAAATATAAATGAGTTACATGGAGGTTAATTCACTTCACTTGTCAGAAATTATTAGACTTGAGAAGTCAGGATTGTTTAGACAAGAAGTAATCGCATTTTATAAAATTACATGTGAAATGTATACAATTTGTGTGATGGTTAGTCAAGTAATTGCTTTTGACTTGTTTAAACACTTGTCGGCAAACTTGACGGAACAATACAACAAAATGCTGTCGATAACCAGGTTCTGGTGGTTATGGATACATATCACAGATGTTGAACACAATGTTATTAAAGATATCTTGTTAAGATATAGATAAACCGCATACTATCAGATTCAGGACTAAACATCTAAACGTACCACCAGTAGCAATTAATCTGAATTGCTGGAGCTCCTAAATTTTAATTCTGGTGTCTTTATGAGTGATTTATCAGTTCCTCTAAAGATAATGGATATAAATTTGTAAGGAGATTCAGAATGGGTCTGAATAATATTATAAGAAGTTGTAATAGAGAACTAGTGTAATTTTTCAAAGATAAACGGTAATGGAAGTTAAGTCAGTTAACTAGAGAACACTCCCACTAAGATCTTGTCTGAAATTAAATTTTCGATAGATCATATTACCGTTATATTTGATAAAGGAACAGTAACATTAAATTGATGGAAGTCGTGTTGTGTTTATTGACATAAAGGAGTTCAACATGATATCTTTAATGTCGTTCTATTTTGCATGTTTTAGAAATCCAAGAATAAATTTGAAGTTATTCTAAAACTATTCCATAGCTGCTTGTTGTCGTGGGAACCATAACGAGAAATAAAAGGCTACTGTGGTTTTTGGTTGATATTCATGGGTGATGAATATAGCAAAGGTTGGACCAAATTTACAGGTATTTGTTGCGAACAAATATTGGATTGACCCACCGATTGAGACCACTTTGTGGATCATAGTCATGAGTCGTCTCAAAAAGGTAATCCTTAGTACCTGATATGTCTGCGTACTTTAGTGCGGGTGCTGCTGTACATTTGGCCTAACCTAACGTCATCCGTAACTGGGTGATCATAACGGTTCGAGGCTGGTTGCAGTGGGAGTCGTGCTGGAGGCCTAGATAGTCAATATGAGATTTGCACCTTCTTTTAACTAAGAAGAGATATTTCTGGGCCCCTCGACGATCGATACTGACAGAAATGCATGGTCATGCTCGGACAGAACCGATGTGTTCTACTCTGTCTGTTACGGTTCAGTATGAGATCAGGGAGTCGAGAAACATAATCGTGTTTGCTACGGTTGATCTAATCCATGCCTAGCTTTCACATTGAAAGATTGTGATGCATGGGATATAACCTAAGTTTCTTTTTGGAAGGCTGTTTCAACAAGAATGCCCAAATGAGAGTCAGAGTTTTTATGACCTTGGTTGCCTAAAGTGTCTAGCCATGACCTCCTTTAGGCGCATGCTGCAGGACAGTATGTCGTCTTACACAAGTGGGAGTATGTTAGTATATGGTGTGTAAAGATGACATTACTACTGCATCATGGCTGATTTCATAAAACACTAGAGGGTCACACCGATGAGCACAACTGAGCAGATGCAATTAAACGATTGAATAAATAATATTGGATATTGTTTATGACACGAAATGATCATTGAGATTAAATTAATGTGTGATTAAATATATCTCAAAGTACAGGGACTAAAAGTGCAATATTAGATATTGTAGTGATTTAATTGTAATTGGATGATAATTAAATAATAGTTATCTACTATTTTATTTATTATTAGATATTAAATAAAAGACGTATTTATTTGAATTGGTATTATCATCTAATTATTGGATAACTAGATGGATAATTATAAACAAATAAATAGAGATAATTATAAATAATTATCTAGTCATTTATATACTATTAGATAATATATAAAAGATATATATTATTTAATAAATATAATTATAGAGATAATTATATGAAGTTTAAATAATAAAAATAATTATTAAGATATATATTATATTAATATATTAAAGTTTTAATTAATATATATATATATATATATATATATATATATATATATATATATATATATGATGGTTTTCTGGCCGTACGAACCATACACACAATTGTGTTTGGTTTTTCCGTTCTTCACGTGTTTGATTGCATACCTGACGCCGCTCGATAATGTCATCACCAGTAGATACTGAGAGCATTTCATTCGTGTATTCTTGTCATCGAATACACAGGTACGTATTTTATTGATTTCCTGATTACTTAGCTTATGTATACTTGATGATCCGTGTATGGAATTCGTGATTTTAAAAAGCTTCCATTGTGCATTTAATGTAATTAATGTTTATGTTTTTATGAAAAACAATACGAATTCCCAACATATATATATATATATATATATATATATATATATATATATATATATATATATATATATATATATATATATATATATATATATATATATATATTAAGAATCCTATATATTTAGAGTCCTGTTTTATAATAATTTGTTTAATAATTAGTAACTAGAAAATATTTTAATTACAAACGAGCAAAAACATAATACAACTTTTTTTATTTTTAATGTTAATTTGTTTTAGTTTGAAGAATTTATCTAGTAAAGTTTACAAAAATAAATTATACAAAATTATTAAAAGGGATATGATATTTTTATTTAAGTTGGATAAATATGATATTTTGAAGTTTAGTTGAAAGAAGAAATGAGTAAGGGTATAATGGTCATTAGTTAATAAACAATATTAATTATGAGTTTTAAATGTTTTAAAAATAATTAAATTAATGAATTTAGGCATACATGATATTATAGATGTTTAAGAGATGATATTAATAATTAAAAATGGGTATATATGATATTATGATGTTTAGCAGGGATATATATGATATTAAAATTTTAGGTTAGATATATATGATATTATGAAGTTTTAGAGGAGTATATATGAAATTCTCCCTACTTTTAATTTGAGACTGATTTTAATATCATATGTACAACTAGAATAGGTTACATTATGTGAATAATTATTAACATTTAATTAAAAGATAATTATTATATATAACAATTACGAACATGTTACAAATTCTTAAGCGGACTGCTAGACAGCTCAAGCAGACAGGTAAGCAGCTGTCTTATTTTATTACTTTATATACATTATAATATTATATAACAATTTTGTTTTCTTGTGATAACTTTTGATATATTGTATTTTATTACAATTTGAATATATTATTACGATCACATTATTTTTGTCTACATTCTGATATAAAATTTATCGTCGTCGGAACAATTTTCATTAAGCAGACAGGCATGCAGCTGCCTAAATATATGATTTTATATATAATATAATTTTTTTGTTCTTCTATTAAAATGTTTATTATATTTTATAAAAATTCAAATATCGTTACGATCACTTTCCTTTAAACTACATTTTAACATAAAATTGTATTTCGTCTCAACCTATTTTAAAATGAATTTTTTTATTATTTAGTTGATTAATCGATCGCACTCTTTCGTTCACCGAATGGTAAAGTTAGCTGTCTGGCAGGTAAACGACTAATTTTTTTACTTTATATATGATATATAACATTTTTGTTTTCATGTGATAACCTTTGATATATTATTTTTTATTAAAATTTGAATATATTATTATGATCGCATTATTTTAATGTACATTCGGTTATAAAATTTGTTGTCGTCAAAACTATTTTTATTTGGCAGGTAGGTATACAACTAACTTTTTATTATATTTCATACATAATATATAATTGTTTTATTTTAGTGTTATAATGTTTGATATATTATATTATATGAAATGACGAATATATATTGTTTTTTGTCTCAACTATTTTTAGAATGACAAATTTTTTTATTATTTAGTTGGTTGATCAATCACATTCTTTCCATTTATAAACTTAGATTGATAGCATAAAATGATCATCAATTGAGATTCACGATCGGTAGCTAATGTTATTTTATTATTTTAAAGTAATATATTTATAAAAATACAATTTATGATCCCGCTGCAACGCGCGGTTGCACACCCTAGTTTCCAACAAGTATGAACATTTTGTAATATAGATCTTTAGACAAAGCCAACGTGTCTCACTTAGATCGGCCCACCACAACTACATAAAATCTTTATGCCTCCATAATAAACCATGGTCATCCCGTAAAAGGCTAAAAAACCGGGGTAGAAGCATATTATTATTTAAAGTAATATAACCTCGGTTATTCATAAGAGAACCGGGGTCTAAAACCCTTCAACCCCGGTTATTCAACCGAGGTGTATTTGACTTAGAAACAACCTCCCCCTTTAACCCCAGTTCCATAACCAGGGTTCAAGGCCCTTTTTAACCGGGGTTAAATGTGTTTTTTGAAGTAGTGCACGACGTTTACATGTGGCCTTTGGATATCATGTTGTATCTTTCAAATAAATAGTCGTGGGTACGTACAACATTTAAGGTAGCATTTCTTTTTATTTCTTCGTATTTTCTTTCTATGAAAATAAAATAAGCAATGTGTACCGCTAAGAAAGTATTTAGCATAATGACAACAATATTTAATTTGCTCACATAAATAGTTGATAAAAAAATAACATGATCTTTGACATAGACATCATTAAAGTTTTATCATTACATTGAAATAAAATTTTCGAATGGGAATCCAAAGTATTGATCACAATGATAACATTTAGAACCTTGGGTTTTGATAGTAAAGGTTATGTCTCGTCGGCTTAAAGAGAAATCTTGAATATGTTGTCCGAAACGCGCTGCTCAAAAGAGGATATTGTTGAATGGAGAACAATATGACTGGAGTCACTGCAAGTAGGCTCATGATAATTGATAATTTGTTATGGTATAAAACAAAGAAACTCGTACTAAAAGCAACCATCACGGTGAGTATTGAGAGGAAAAGTGTTGCTTGACCTAACATCAGTTTGTTAGGTAATGATTCCAAGAACTCATTCTCATCGAAACTAGAAGTAAGGATGGATAAGAACATGAGGATTGAAATTGAAGAAAGGATAAAAGAAATAGCATCGAATATGACATATACTATGAAGGCTTTGTTGTGAAAGAATATAGGAAAACCATTGTTTTGGTTGTAACCGCCAGGAACTGTAAAAGCTATTGAGAATCCAATGGTAGCTATAAGCGCTGCTGCTACCATGGATTGATTAAATGTTCCTTTTATCCATTCCCCACCTTGGCATACTAGATCTTTGTGCTCCCTTGTGAACATCTGCCATGGTGTACAACAATTTTTGTTCCACAAATTTCTATATGAAGTAGGAACCATAGCTTGTACTTCCTACAAGACATGTATAAGATCAAATTTCATTACTATTTGATCTCTTAAGTATATGTTATATAATCATGGTTCAATTCAAGTCCACTAACTTTTGATTTCTCGGATTTGATTGTGTTAGAATATATGTGTATCAAGATAACATTACTACTAAATGGCTAATAGAGAGGATGTGTACGGTTCGTCGGAAACCGACCAAACCCAATTAATTTGGTCGCCTTGGCCAGTTTGATCCGTTATAAGTGGCCGAGTTGGTAAATTCATAAATCGATGATGAAACACCCTCACAACTAAATAAGGTATTTCACACACATTTAACAATAATTCATATAATAATACTTTGCGGAAATTTCGTCAAATTTAAATTTTCAATATTCAAAGGCCATCAACATGATACTTCTCACTTTGTCACCTAATAATGAGCAAAGTGTGGGGTATCATGGATCAAAGCAGATGGGTTACAATTTATAAACATCTAGATTATCTAACCATGAGTTAAAGCTAAGTTCATCCACAAGCATATGCCAAAAAGGGAGTCCACTAATCCCGCACCCGAGCGATCCAAAAGCTATACCAAAAAGGCGGGAAACTCAAGCTAGCCCCAACCGAAATCAATTAGACGGACCGGCTAGGCCCTTACCATTGACAGTGCCTGAAAAAGGTTAACAACTAACGAGTCAACATAAGTTGAGTGAGTTACTAGATTAGATATAACACAAGGTATATAGATGCAATGATGATCAACATAATGATTCCAAACGACATAAGTCAAATGCACAAGATGAGTGATCAAATACCACATGCCCCTTCATAATTCGGGGTTCCCTAGCAAGTACGGGTGTGGTGATGCCTCTAGCAAGTACGAGGCTGTCCCTAGCAAGTACGGGACTGTCCCTAGCAAGTACGGGACTTCCGACAGTGCAAGTACGTCGGCATCCGACCTCAAAAGGGCCGGGAATGATCCATGGATATCCAGGTGAGTCCAAACGAAAGGTATAATCAACGAATGAGGTCCAAGATGCCTCGAGTATACGAATATGTCATGCATTGATGAAATGGACGAATAAGCAACAATCGTATAATGCCATAGTATGAATCAACAACGAATGATCAATAAAGCAACAAGTACATCATATATGACTTTATGAAAATCTGATACTAGAACTCACAGTGATTGGTTATTAAGATTTCAAAGCCTTCCAACCACGCCACAATAGCCTCGAGAATGGCTAAGACTTGCGACCAAGCCTTTTTCGAATCGATTCGCCTATAAGCATGCATAAGGCGAACACATAAGTTCCCGAACACAATATAAGACCCTAAGATTGTCCTAAGGGTGTTGGGACATCAAACCGAAAGTACTAAGTCCAATAGAGGCCCTAGGAGTTCCGGAATTGATTTAGGGCCTTCAAACCCTTTAAACACTTAATTTAGAAGTGCATCGGACGCATAAGACCCGAGCATCGACCCCTAACCATGGAAAATGAATTTCAGGGACAGAAAGTTGGTAGAGGCGCGACCAAGAGGGGGTAGAGGCGCGACCAACAGGCTGCCCCCCCACAGACTGCAACTTAAATGCCCAAAAATGCACCAAAACCCTCCAAAACTCCCATAATTGCTTCTAACCATTGAAATAGACTTTACCAACCATATAATCAATATATTAAGGTCATTTAAACCTCTCTAAACATAATAAAATCATTTCATAACAAATCATGATTCCATGGAGCTCATACGGACTCCGAACGAGTCCGAAAACGACCGAAAGCTCCAACCGACAACACCGAGCTCCAATTGGGCTCATAATCAATATTAACCAATCCCATAGCATTATTAAACATACTTGGGCTATGTTTAGACATCCAACATACCTCTAAACATTGAAACCCAATCCCAAAATGATTTGGAACTCGTTGTGGCATTTCACCGAACACTTGGTGTGCGGTATGGGCCTAAAACGCCAATTTGAGTTCTTGCACGTGTGTTGTGTTACCCAACAATTGAAAACACTTTAATAACATAAATAAACACTTTTTAAACACATTAACACCAAAACATACCTTTCCATGATTCCATGGAATTCGTATGAACTCAAACCGAGTTCTTAAATGGCCAATACACAAATAAGTCTTCGAAACTCCAATTGAGTTCCTACTAACTTCCATTCAACTCCATGGCCCTAATTAACACACTTGAATCATAATTATCATGAAAACATGTATCTAGACGCAATTTATCTTTCATACCCCCTTGGAGCTCAAAAGAAGCTCCAAATTGGGTTTCTCCCAAATTCACCAAAATCCAACTCCAAATGAGTTTCCACTTGACTCAACTCAATGCCATTTTACTATTTAACATATTTGAATCACAAAATATCATATAAACATACTAAATCAACACAACCCTTTCCTCATCCACCATTGAAGCTCTAACAAAGCTTCAATTTGGGTTTTCACCATACTCACCCAATCCACCCAATAAATCATATATTTATGACTCAAAAGCTTCAATAAACTAAAAATATTACCATTTACATGAGTTTAGAGCCATTTACTAACTCAATCATAAAACCCACTTAGGGTTGTGTTCTCTCAAAATGAAGAACACCCATGGAAATGAAGAGGAAATGAAGGGAGTGTGATATACCTTCAAAGATAGCACCAAGAGATGATTTTCTAGCCTTCAATCTTCACTTTTTGATCAAACAAGCCAAACCCTAATTCCTTTCTTCTCCTTTCTCCCAAAATTTCAAGAAAATGAATTGTGTGTGTGTGTGTGGTGTGTGTTGGACGACCAAAAAGGGGGAGGGAGTGCAAGTTTGGCCTTTTGTCCATTTTGCCCCCTCCACAATACCCCATACACACTTAAACCCCCTAACCAATAATTCTTTCAATTTCATCTCAATAAAATACAAACTAAAATGTCATAACTTGCATTTATTTAACAATTCAATACCCAAATTAGTATTTTGACATAATTATACTAAATACATGTAAACACCACATAAATCGATTCTTATGTCATACTAATCATTATTTAAATGACAAAGTACATTACCTATTTTTGTCATTTCAGTACAACCCAACATTTTATTTTTCTTTAATCATTCAAGTCTCAATAATAGTGATCATTACTAATATTTGGTAATTAACTCATAATACTGTACCTACGTTCACAATTATAATTGTTCCACAAAGTTAATTACCTTTTTAAATTATTGGGGTGTTACAGATGATGTGGTATATATGTGTATATATATATATATATATATATATATATATATATATATATATATATATATATATATATATATATATGTGCTTATGTTGTCGTGAGAACCTAAATATATTTTCAGAAGTGTGAGAAACACTATGATTTACTAAAATTGTTTAGATGATGAAGTTTTAGTTTTTAAAAAAAGTAAGATGGGTGATTATAAAAAAAAATAGGATAGGTGATAGAAAAATAAAAGAGGGATCGAAAGTATTATAAACAAATATAAAGTGGGTAATAGAAATTTAAAAAAAAAGAGTATGAAAAGTGGTATTTTATAAAGTGAAATGAAAATTTAAGACATTTTGTTAATTTAACAAGTTTTTATTTTTTTTATAAGTGTAATGGAAATATTCACTAACTAAAGAACAAATGAAAATTTAAGAAATTGTTGTTAAGTAAACAAATTAAAAAACAAATTTATTGAACCACTTTGTTATTTCATTATTCAACAAAAAATGTTGTATCAATGGGAGACACACCAAAAAATATTATAAAAAAATGAGGTCCAAATATTTATGCTTAGAATTGTTTGAGACACACCAAAAAATATTATTAAAAAAAAAAGAGATCCAAATATTTATGCTTAGAATTGTTTCTTTTATTTATCACAAGTATTTTAACTTCTCATAAGAATTTTACATATATATACATACATACATACATACATACATACATATATGTGTGTGTGTGTGTCAAAGAACAAATTTGTTGAATCATTTTGTTATTTCATGATTTCACAAAAATGTAGGGTTTAAGGTTTAGGGTTTAGGATGTATCAAAGGAGGACCCAACAAAAATATTATAAAAGAAGACGAGACCCAAAAATGTGTGGTGAGAATTAATTCTTTTATTCCTCACAAATATTTAACTTTTCAAAGGAACCATATCTATTATAAGGATATGGTTGTTATGATAAGTTAAATATTTATGAGAAAAAGGAAGAAGCATTTCTAACCACAAAATTTTGGGTCTTCCATTTGAGACAATATTTTTGTTGAATCATGAAATAACAAAGTGATTCAATAAATTTATTTTTTGATACAACATTTTTTGCATTTCTTACAAATATTTAACTTTTCATTTGATATCATTTATATGTATATGTATGTTGGGGATCATATACAAACAATAAAAAAAGTCATAAAAACTGAATAAACTCGCATAACAAGACAAAAATATCTGCATCTTAATTAAAAACGTTGCATAATAAATTTATATATTGTAACTATGATGTAAAATTAAATATACTAAATTTATAACTGAAAATGTAAAAACTCACTTAAATATTTTGTTAATTTTCACTTAAATATTAACATAGCAAAATTGTAAATCAAAACAAATGAAATACTGTTAGAGACAATATTTGTAGAGCTGAAATGAATATTACTTTTAATAATTGTGTTCATTAATCGAGTTTCATGCTTTATTAATAGAGTTTTATGCTTCATTAATCGAGTTTTATGCTTCATTAATCGAGTTTCAAGCTTCATTAATCGAGTTTCATCAAGCTTATTCGAGTTTCATTCTTCTTCAATCGAGTTTGATAGTGTTTCAATCGAGTTTCATTACTCTTCATTCGAGTTGAGTCCTTATTCATTGGAGTTTCATCATACTATTGACTGTTTGACCTTAAGTGCTTAAATTGGTCATAACTTTTGACTGGAACATCGTTAGAAGGCCTACCATACATCAAATCGAAGCTTGAACAGAGATCTACGATTTCTTGGAAAAATTTCGAGGCCCAAATCCACTCCAGAAAAAAGTTACGGGCATTTTTCTGCAGAAAATCTAAAATTTCAACGTCAAAAAGTCAAATTAGAGCTGATTTTTAACAAATTAATCATTCAAGATTCATTTTTCTTCAATCAAGATTCATTCAAATTTTCATAAGTCCATAAAAGATCTTGGAAGTTCATTTTTCTGCAATTCATAATGGAATATGAAAAATTTTCAAAGTCTGAGCTGATTGATAAACTTACTGAATCTGAAAAGATTCGTAAGAACAATTCTGACATTCTTGTTCAGTTAAATACTGATAAAGCTCTTGCTTTACGTGATGTATCAATACTGAAAGAAGACATTCAGAGCTTAAAAGTCAAACAAAATTCTGAGAGTACTGCTCTTAAATTGAAAATATCTGAATTATCAAAAGAACTTGCCGATTCGAAACGAGCAAATTTTCAGAATGCAACTCAACTAAAATATATTTTGCCTGAAAGATCTAATCTTTACAAGAAAGTTAAAGATCTTGAAGAATTACTTTCCAAGCCAAATCATACTGATCAAAGTTGTGTTTTAAACAAATCTGAAGAATTTTTTGCTTTTGAAAACGAGTTGTCTTTAACTAAAGATTCAATTGAGAAGGAAAGACATGAGTTCTTACTGAAAGAACAAGATTTTAAAGCTAAATCTAAATTGTTTGAAGATGAAAGAAAGATGTTTTTAATCAAAGAACAATCTTTTAAAACTAACTACCAATCATTTGATAATGACAGAAATTCTTATTCGGTCATTATCAAAGGATTAGAAGAACAGATACTTCATCTTTCTAAACAATTCAATGAATTTCATTCTTCAAAAGAATCAGAGGTTAAAGATCCTTCAATTTGTTCAAAATCTAAAGTTGATCAATCTGATTTATCTATAGAAAGTGAAAAGAAGCCAGCTGAATTTTCTAAATTTGATTCTTTTTCAGATTTTAAACTTAAGTATCTGTTAAAGATACACAGAGGCAAAGATAAAATTGTTGAACAACTTCCGGCCAAGATTTACACCGGTGAATCTTCGAAGTCAAATTTTCTTAAAGTTTCTGAAAATACTGGTCATTCTAATCAGAAAATATTTTCACAGAAAAATACCAAGTATTATCTGAAACAGGCAAGAACCGGACAGTTTTTCAAAAAGAAGAGTTCGCAGAAGTCTGATCATTCAAATTCAAGTTTCTTTAGAAATTCAGATATTCAATTTTCACATACTCAAAGAAATTTGTTTTCTGCTTTTGAAAGAGAAGCTAATAGTTATAATCTGAAATGGGTACCTAAACCAAAGTACCAGTGGGTACCAAAACCCATTTTGAAATGGGTACCCAAGAGCGCTAACAAGTCTGGATCCAAATTTGTTTGGATACCAAAGACATCTTAAATTTTGCAGGTTGTAGGTCTCTTATCATTTCAGATAAGGACCCGTTCTTCATTTCAATAGGCTCTTGATTACTTCAGGTCAAGACCCGTGCTTCAACTTTTCTGGAATTCCCGCCCTGCACTCAACTCTGATGCTGAATTGACAAAGAGGGAGTTTTATTTTTATAATTTTTTGCTCCTGATTTCATTTATATGAGTTGACTAACTGTGTGTGCTTATTTCCAAGGGGAGTTTCAGACATTCTTTGACGATGACATTTTTCACAAAAATTGTGTGTGATTTTCATGAAAATATTTGATGCACACATACAATTTTGTTTTTGAGCTGAAAATACTTTTCTTCTGATTCTCTGAATTTCTCATTGAGATTAATTGATCTAATCTCTTTGATTTTCATAATCTCATTTCTTCTGAGATTCTCTTTGTTATAACTCTTCTAATTCATACTGGATTCACCCGTTATCTCCCATGTGCTAATTCTTTCAAGAAAATCTGATTCTTTTCATATCATATATCAGATTTTCCATTTCAATATGATATCTCCCAAATTATATGATTATAAAATCTCTGATATCACATAATTTTCGATATCCCTTGGGCTTCAAAGCTGAAAATATTTCTGCTGACTCCGATTATGCACCAATCTGAGTGATAGGCATAAATTTCACTTCTATGGTCTAACCAGAACCGGAAGACCTACCCAAGGAGCAAACCATCTATAGTTTGTGTGGGTGAGGGTTCTTTAGGTTTATTAGTTGAGAAGTGTCAGTTATCACGGGATACTGACAGGGTCGAGCAGAGGTAAAATGTAAATGAGAGGGTTATTGATATTGAAAGGAGATGGTGGTGCATCAGATCATGCTTTTGCTATAAAGCTGACTGAATTTATTTCTCAAAAGTGAGCCGGAGGGAGCTTAGTTGAAAAAAAAAATGCTGAGTGCTGAGAGTTGAGAAAGGATTAAAAGAAAAGAAAATCCTACCTAAACTGTGTCGGCTGGGTAATCCACATAATCTATCAAGCCCTAGGTGACTTGATATTGAAAAAGATGTCATGGACCCAGTGACGCATGCACTTAACCCCACCAACCACTCAGTTATCTCTCAAAAGATTTCTGTTTCAATAATCACGGAGATATTGCTCATTTCTATCGATATATCATTTGGATATTATTGATATTGAAACAATGAAGACATTTGCTCCGATCTCCAACTTCATTTGATGCACATTATGTCTAGAGCTGATTATATACACTTTTAGGACACATCGAGTCTAACAGTCTGCGTGACTAAAAGCTGCTAGTCCAAAGTGACTAAGCCGGAACAAATAAGAGTGATTCTTTCATGATAAAGGATTTCACGATGACTATTTGGAAATCCTACCAGTGTTAACATCACACCAGCGCTGAAAGTAGGTCACATAGATTTTGTCTATTGTGCAAACAGGAATCCTATGTGGACTCGGACTTGTTTTCTCACAAAATGAATGTGTTTAGTTTTCCCCAATGTTGGAAAGCTTTGTTTTTGTTCTAAAAAGATATAATATCAATTCGAGGGGGAGTGGAATTTTTGAGGAAGAGTGAGTTAGGTTGGTTTTGTATAGGGGGAGAGGATATCAGTTTGAGGGGGAGAAAGTCAATTTGTAATATTTTGAAATTGTATTTGTTGTTGTATTTCTGCTACTGTAAACTTCAATGAATTAATGTCTCTGAAGATTTTGCATGATTTTCATAATTCTTATGATCATCATGAGGGGGAGAAAAGCTAAAGTTCAGAGACAACAGTTGAGTAGATTGAAGTCAACTGAAGACAATTGCTACATCATATCAAAAGAATTGATCAAGGGAGAGAATTAAAAAGCTATTCATGATTCAAGGGGGAGTGTACTTACAAGAAAATACAAGAAAAGAGAAAATCACAGAAGAAGAGATGTGAAGATCAGAGAGAGACAAATAAAGAAAAGAAGAAGATTCAAAGATCAGAGAAAAGAAGAATATTCACGAAAAAGTCCCTGGAATGATCTTTTATCAGAAAATTGATTTCATCTCTAAGGGGGAGATTGTTAGGGACAATATTTGTATAGCTGAAATGAATATTACTTTTAATAATTGTGTTCATCTCTAAGGGGGAGAATGTTGGGAATAAATAATAGAGATGAAACAATTATATTGTATATAATTGTAAATACTCAATAGATTAGGGGTTATATGTGTAAATACACAATACTTGTGTATTGTGTATAAATAGAAGTGTATGGTTCTGTTTGTAGGTGCTGCTTGAAATCTGAGATTACACATACACATACGATTAGAACAGTAGAGAGAGAAGTAGATTGCTTTGCAAGAAACCGTGAACTCAATGTAATATCTTTTCTCTCTTAATACAAGCATTCGACTAATTGTGATGATCATAATTGTTCATATGATTGTATTAATGTTGATATGAATTGCATGAAAAGTGAATTTACAAATACCAATATCAAATCAAAATGTATTGGCATAACAAAAATTTTTCATCCAAACAAATAAAATAATAAATTTAAATCAAAATGTATTAGCGTAACAAAATGTTTAAATCAAAAATAATAAATCAGTAAACTTAAATCAAAATTTGTTACGTAACGAATTAGTAAATTTAAATCAACATTTATTAACGTAATGAAATAGTTTGATGTAAAATATAAATAATAAAATTATACAAATAATTTAACCAATAAAATATAAAATAAATAAATCTTTAATATGTAAATTGAATACATAAAAAGACATAAATTAACTAATTAAGTATATAAATAAAAATATTTTTTAATAAATTAATATAGATTTGTTTTACAAAATAAATAGGTATAATCGATAATAATAATAATGAGAATAATAATAATAATAATAATAATAATAATAATAATAATAATAATATATTTTATAATGAATCAAATCATAAATTATTAAGTTAATATTTCAAATTTAAAACGAAAAACAAAAATTAAAAAAAAAATGACTAAAACTGAAATTATCAAACTTGTAATTGATAGAAAGATAAAATCGTCATTTTTAAAAATTTATAACAACTTTGGAAGTTGAGGGACCGTTTTTATAATTGTAAGCAAACCGACCATTTATGTAATTTACTCTTAATATAATTAACTTGTAATTTTTTTTTTATTATTTTACACAATTAAATTATACGTCTTTATAAATTATTTTTTATTGGTAAATAAAATGTATCTAAACATAAAATTAAACTATATAATGTTAATTTTTATAAATAAAAATAAAAAAAAGAATAATTATTGATCATAATATTATTTATCTGTATTTTTAAATATTTATGGATAGTAGTTACTTTTATAACATTATTTTAAATTTTTTATTTCTAAATTTATATACATTTAATCGATATAATTTGAAAAGTATAAATATAAATATTAATCTTTTTGATTTATGTTCTTTATTAGTATTATATATTTTTTTCTTTTCCACTGCATTTAATTTATTTTATTATTTTATGTCAAATAGTGGATAAAGTTAGTTATTTATTAATGTTTACGTATTAAAAATAATAAATTGTATTTATCTTTTATTTTATTTTATTTAAAAATAATAAAATGTATTTGTCTTTGAAGTAATGAATTGTTTTATCTTTTATTTTATTTAACATATAATAATATATGTTTATCATTTTAAGTAAATGTGGTGATAACAAGTGATAATTTGTGTTCTTATATATATATATATATATATATATATATATATATATATATATATATATATATATATATATATATATATATATATATATATATATATATATATACATAGGGTTAGGTTCCGGTAAGAACACTCATTACCGTGAGAACCTCTCTAAACTTTGTGCATTTAATGTTAAAATTTATACATTTGATAAATGTATGCATTTAATATAAAAAATTTACGCATATTATAATAAATTTGTCCACTTTATGTACGAATTCATGCATTTGACAAAAATTTTGCATTTAATGTTCAAATTTGTGCATTTAGTGTAAAATTTGATGAATTTAAGTTTTAAAAATAATTCTAATGTTAGATTATGATATTTATTAATATTGAAAACTAATAATGATTTTAAGATTTAAATTTAATTTTTAAATTTGTGCATTTTGAAGGGTACTCACGTTGAAGGTTTTTATGTGATTCCAATCCTAGATACATACACACATACATATGTATGTATGTATATATGTATGTATGTATATATAGAGAGTGAGAGAGAGAGAGAGAGAGAGAGAGAGAGACTGTGTGTGTGAGTGAGAGTAAAACGATATTAAACGGAGAAAATACGATATTATATATATATATATATATATATATATATATATATATATATATATATATATATATATATATATATAATATTCCGTAAAAAATAATAAAAAGAATATATGACATTAGAAACATAATAATGAAAAAAAAGTAGAGTAAAAATAAAAGGTAGGAGATGATAAAAAAAGGTAAAAAAGTTGATGCATTCTAGGAGATGAAAAATTAGTGGTTTAAAAGCCAGGGTCGTTCCTATCGTTTTTGGGGTCCAGGTAAAAGTTTAGAAAGAGTCCTTTAAACATGTATGTGTATATAAGATTAAAAGATTAAAGGAAACAACCATGTGTATATGTATGTAAATATCACAATCAAACAACTAACAAAACAAGTAAACTATTAGTATTACTTTAAGTATTAAAGAAAATTTTTTTTAGGACCCCTTGGTTGTTGGGCAGCAGCCCATGTTGCACACCCCAATGGACCGGCCTGTTTACAACGTTTACCAAAATACCTTTATTAATTTTTTTTTTTTCAGTTAAAAATAAATTGGTTTCTAGGGCTACATAAAATTTGATTTTAAAAAGATCCTAACAATATATATATATACATATATATATATATATATATATATATATATATATATATATATATATATATATATATATATATATATATATATATATATATATATATATATATTCAAGTGAGTACCACATATTAAGCAGCGCACCAGAAGGTACCACCTTTAAAAGTAAAATTTTTGAAATTTTTTTTCATGAACATGTTTTAATTAACATAACACAGATCATATGTAAATTTCACGCAAATCCGAACCCTCTAAGTGCATGAAAACACGCATCACAAAAATGCATGTCCACGTACATTCAAAATTATGTAAGTGTGTATTCACATCACTTTTTAGGAGCTAGGAGATGTGAATGCATGTGAAATTTACATATGATTTTTATAATGTGTATTAAAACATGTTTATTTAAAAAATCTTTAAAAATTTTTTTTTAAAGTGGTAACTTCTGGTGCGCTGCATAATGGGTGATTCTCTCTCGAACCATATTCTCTCTCTCTCTCTCTCTCTCTCTCTCTCTCTCTCTCTCTATATATATATATATATATATATATATATATATATATATATATATATATATATATATATATATATATATATATATATATATAAGGTTCAATGGAGAACCTTCATGCATCGAAGAACATTGAAGAACCTTCATGCACCACCACAAATGATCAAAATCCCGCGTGATGCATCATTATTTCCAGGCGATGCACCAAATTCCCGCGTGATGCATCGACTTCCAGCGTGATGCATTACGATTTTCTAGCAATGCGTTGTGGTTCTCTAAGGTTCTTCGATGCATATAGGTTCTCCATTGAACCCACCCCCTATATATATATATATATATATATATATATATATATATATATATATATATATATATATACACATATATATATATATATATATATATATATATATATATATATATATATATAAACACACACACACACACACTTATGTTCAAAAGACTACCACTCAAAATCAAATGCCCCTGAATGTATCGTACTCAAAAAACTTTGGTTCTAATATTTCGAATCCCAAAATTTCGGAACCGAAATTTAGAATAGCTACGGATCGGATTTTCAGAATTTATTTTGGATGCTAGGATTGGCAGCAAAATATTATAATTTTGTAATTAATATATAAGATTTTTTTTTTATTTATAGTTGAGGACAACTTACCTTGAATACCTAGGTCAATTGCTTTTTGGTTGTTTGAACTACATCTTGAGGACTTCTACTAAAACTTAGCCTCCGTTTCTCTCCATTTTGTTTCTATCCCACATTGCCACATGTCACACACACAAAAACTTGACAACAAAGTACATTGGATACCTTGGTCAATTGCTTTTTGGTTGTTTGAACTACATAGAGGATCGAGGACTTCTACTAAAACTTAGTCTCCGTTTCTCTCTATTTTGCTTTCATCCCACATTGCCACATGTCACACACACAAAAACTTGACAACAAAGTACCTTGAATACCTAGGTCAATTGCTTTTTGGTTGTTTGAACTGCATATAGGTTCGAGGACTTCTACTAAAACTTCTCCTTCGTTTCTCTCTATTTTGCTTCTATCCCACACTGCCACACGTCACACACACAAAAAATCGACAACAAAGTACCATGGATACGTAGGTCAATTGCTTTTTGGTTGTTTGAACTACATATAGGATCGAGGACTTCTACTAAAACTTAGCCTCCATTTCTCTCTATTTTGCTTCTATCCCACACTGCCACACACACAAAAACTCGACAACAAAGTACCATGCGATACCTAGGTCAATGACTCGATGGCTTTTTGGTTGTTTGAACTACGTATAGGATTGAAGATTTCTACTTAGTGGTCATCATCAAAATATATATTTAGGGGTTGGTATTACAAAGTTATAAATACAATGATACAAAACTGATAAGTCAACTGGGTTTCAAGAAACTTCACTTATTGTCAAGATGTCCTAAAAGGCCAACACCTTAGCACCTACTAAAATGAGTGATTATATTCTAAAATAATATATAGAAAACGTTAATGAAGCACAATTCGGGTGCATCAACATGTCTAAATCCTAACGTAACAGGCTACTTTCATGCATAATTTAAAGCGAATATGTGTATCTGAATCATGTTTCCCTTTCAAGAACATTAAAAACTAGAAATTTACTTGTATCACACAAGGTATTATTAACTGTCACGAGAAATTTATAATGCAAAAATAATTCAACTAGTTTTGAGACGAAATAATACCTTGAACCATAACAATCCATGTTGCATTTGGAAAGCAGGTCCTGACCCCTCCATGTTGTCTTCTTCTGGAAGAAGTGAAACTACACTACAAGAAATAAGGTGTTTAGTGACGAAAAAAATTTGGTCACTAACAGTGATAATATGGTCACAGATGGTATTTAGTGACCAAAATATGAGTGGTCACAGTTCGTCACTAAAGGTCCGTCACTAATTTTTGACAGTGACCAAATATGAAACTGGTCACTATTTAGTGACCAAAATATAGTGGTCACTATGGTTGTGACGACTATTTTTGTCACTGAATTTCGTCACTAAATAGTAAATGTCGTCACTAAAAGTTGATTAGTGACCAACTTTAATCACCAAAAAAGAGGTCACTAATTGGGGTTAGTTAACGGTTTCCATTAACGTTCATTAGAGACCAAAATAATGGTCACTGAACTACTATCAGAGACCAAAAAAAGTGGTCACTGATCAGAGACCAAATAAAAGTAGTCACTAATTTACTACTAAAAACTAAAAAGAATGGTCACAAAATCTCTATTAATTTTTAAATTGCAATAATTAAAAATATACTAATTTATAACAACTAAAATCTAAAATATTAATCTCATTAACATTATATCAGAAATTTTTATACATACTAAAAATTACATCAGTAAAATCATTTCAATACAACCCAGAGAACTAACAAAGATAGATTCATTAAGATAATCCAACAAACATAACATTTTCCAAGATAATCCAACAAAAATAACATTCATCAGAATAATCCAACAAAGATACTATTCCTAATGTTTGATGTCTTATATTATGACTATCAAAAGCAAAAGCAATCCAAGTGCGTCAGATCATGTCTATCTTGTATGAAGATCACTGCAAAAATTATAAAAAAAAATAATCAATGATTAATAAAATAATTATTGGGTAATTATTTTAAAATAATCAATATAAGACATGAACTTACATTCTTTTGAGATTGTAACCTTGATAAACGTAATAGTTATTCCATCACGAATTCCATGTTTTCTTTCATCTGATTATGTTCCTCTTGAAATAAGATTTGTTCTTCCTTAATAATCCGAACTTCTTCCTCTAAAGCCTTTGATCTCTCCTTTTCTAATTCCAACTCCATTCGCAAATTCTCTGTGGCTAAACTCTGTTTGTTTGAAGCAGAACGTCCTCTTACATGTCCCGGAATACGACGTAGCTTTTGCAAACAAATTTCTGCCGGTGAACAAGAAGAAGCAGCCTCCTCCCTCACTAAATCATTCTGTATAAAAAATAAGTAATTATTTTAGTATGAGCACATCAGCTTTATGAGCAGAACAGTAATTATTTTAGTATGTGAAACAAGGCACATCGGCTTTATGAGCAGAACAGTAATTATTTTGGGACCAATTTTATAACACACAAATGGCATGAACTGAGTTAGCCTCTTTTCTACTAATAAGTGCACCAAAAAAAACTCAACACAAATGGCATGTTTTGTTAACCATGTTTGTTAATCAACAAAGTAATAATTCAACTGCTGCCTGTTACATTTTGGTATTATATTAACTAGCAGTTCAAACCTTTTTTATGATTTATTCTATCATTAGCATATATATACAATCTCTGCTAGTAGTCACAAATTTGTTTGATTTGGAGTGGACCTACTTGAATTTTGATTATATATAGTTGCACTTCAATATATGTATGTATTCAGACAAGAAACATTTTATACTGAAAAAACTATCTACTAAAATTGTGCCTGTTTGTTTCCTTTGAATTAGACTCAACATGAACGCACTGATAATATGTGGGAAAAAAGGTTATGTGCAAACAGATACACTACACAGGTGAGACACTTTGTGAATTCTTCTGTCTTGATGATGCAAGATTGAAAAAGCCAGCATATGGTCTGCTTCAACAATTTATGCAATGAAATATTGTTATTCTTGATTGTGTGACCACCATATCAAAGTACTAAAAGATAAACATAACCACCAAAGATACCATCAAAATGGTTTAATAGTAATAATAATGATTGGATCCACTCTTAACAATAAGCAAGATATTGTTATAAGAAGCTAATAAATAGGCAGCAGTGCAGTTGGAAAGATTTACCATCTGTATATGGGACAATTATTACTAGTTTATACATATTCTTACATTCTTTAAACTAAAATAATTTATAAATAACAAGAAGGAACAAAATTCGAAGAAATTGATCTATAATCCGAAACTGTTACAAAACGGATTCGAACTCATATAAATTGCACAAACAAATTGAACAATTGACATAGAGAAAATATCCTGCATAAACAGAGAACTCATATAAACGGATTCGAACTCATATCCAATATTCACCCCTCTAAACATCAGTTTATCCAACGTAGGCAACCTATTCATACTTGCACGCTAAACACATATAACAGAAACAGGCAGCTAGAGGAAGAAGGAAATCATGGAAGAAGGAAGTAAAGAGGAGCTAACAAAGATAAGGATACAAAGAAGTAAATCAGAGCATGGTCCTCATAAAGGCAAGTAGCTAGACAGAGGACAAATGACAGCCATGGCAGCTCTGAAGGAGCTTCGGAAGATCAGCAATATTCTCTCTGAAATGTGAGGTTATATGCTGTATGTATATATATTCTTAGGTATTATTCTTGATCTTGAGAGTGATACAATCCCATAATAATTTCTCTTCAACTTCTCATGTCCATTCAGAGTCTCGAATAAAATCTCGTTATGTAATATAGGATTCACGAGTAAATGTTGCGCCCAGACAACCAAAACCAAACAATCGAGATGATCATAACTAGAACCAGACTGGTTCAGTTCTGTACGGTTCGGGTTTTCTTTGACTTCTGCAAAGAAAACGACAAAACCAGACCGTAACAAAACAAATAATATCAAAAACTGGAACCGAAAACCAGATTGGTCTGGTTCTTCGGTTTTACATTTCGTTCTAAGTTTTGCACAAACATAATCATAACCGTACAAGTCACTCGAGTTGCACGTTTGCCTCTTTTCCTCGTTGCAGAACGAAACCATTTTAGTTTACAGAGTCTAGTAATTTGATCTGTTTGGTTTGTGGCTTAAATTTGCCAAAAACGATTTGTACGCGTCTAGTTTTTGGTGATATACGAGTCGAACTTAGGGTTCCCGAATCCCGATCGATATACAATCGACTTCTGCTGACATTACACAACAAACTAATCAAATTCATAATAAAATTAGGACTCCTTTTACAATGTTGAACGAATAACGTAGAACAATGATTGTATCAAATGTGTTCATAGAAGTACCATTTCCTTACAAACTAGTAAGCAACTAAACGCATTCATGATATAAAAAGAACATGATTTGACTCCAGAGTGTACATATATACAAAACCAATTAAACCAATAACAACCAAAGCAAATAGTTAAGAAATCACACTGAGAGACACATACATAGGAAAACCAAATGAACCAACGGATAAAACAGTAACAGTCACAATCTAAACAAGAACTAAGAATCAATGAACCTTTGGTTTCAATCGGAGAATATAAGCCAAATTTTGACTTCAATCGGATAAAATAACTTACCAGATTTTAAAATCAGAGTGAGATCGAGTGTATGAGGCTTTCGAGCGTATGATCAGTGAGATGAGGCTTTCGAGCGTATAAGTAAGCGTATGATCAGTGAGATGAGTCTTTGAGCGTATGAGTGCGTATGAACTGAGCGTATGAGGCTTTGACCTAATTTAAAGTTTATGAGTGCGTATTTGGGGATATGAGGATTTGAGCGTATGAGGCTATTTGACCTAATAAAAAAGTTTGACTGATTTGAGGATTTTGTTTTGTTAATTATTGGTTTTGACTGACTTTTTTTTATTTATATTTTAACTTTTTAAAAACTAATTACTATTAATATTTTGATTATTTAATACACCATATAAATGTATCAATATTTTAATAATATCTTTTATTTATAAATTATATGAGGTGTTTTTTCATTAATCAAATTTTTTATTAACATCCAACTCAGTGACCAAATGTTTGGTCACTGATCTTTCACTAGGTAATTAGCATCAAAATACACTTTTTATACCGTACTTCCAACTCAGTGACCAAATGTTTGGTCTCTAAAGTCAAATAAGTTCAGTGACTATATTTTTCGTCACTAACGCTTAAATATAAAATAAAATAACATTATATATTTTTTACTCAATGACCATTTTATTTGGTCTCTAAAAATAAATCAGTTCAGTGACCATTTTTTTGGTCTCTAAATTCAAATCAGTTCAGTGACCATTATTTCTGGTCACTAACACTTAAATATGAGTTAAATAGCATTAACAAGTAACTTGAATATATTTTTTACTTAGTGACCATTTATTTGGTCTCTAAATTCAAATAAGTTCAGTGACCATTATTTTTGGTCACTAACACTTAAAAATGAGTTAAATAGCATTAACAAGTAACTTGAATATATTTTTTACTTAGTGACCATTTATTTGGTCTCTAAATTCAAATAAGTTCAGTGACCATTATTTTTGGTCACTAACACTTAAATATTAGATAAATAACATTAATCCGTAAGTTAAATATATTTTTTACTTAGTGGCCATTTATTTGGTCTCTAAGTTTAAATAAGTTCAGTGACCATTATTGTTTGTCACTAACACTTAAATATGAGTTAAATAGCATTAACAAGTAACTTGAATATATTTTTACTCAGTGACCATTTATTTGGTCTCTAAATTCAAATAAGTTCAGTGACCATTATTTTTGGTCACTAACACTTAAATAACACTAATCTGTAAGTTAAATATATTTTTTACTTAGTGACCATTTATTTGGTCTCTAATTTCAAATAAGTTCAGTGACCATTATTTTTGGTCACTAATACTTAAATATTAGATAATTAACATTAATCCGTAAGTTAAATATATTTTTTACTTAGTGACCATTTATTTGGTCTCTAAGTTTAAATAAGTTCAGTGACCATTATTTTTAGTCACTAACACTTAAATATGAGTTAAATAGCATTAACAAGTAACTTGAATATATTTTTACTTAGTGACCATTTTTTTGGTCACTAAATTCAAATCAGTTCAGTGACCATTATTTCTGGTCACTAACACTTAAATATGAGTTAAATAACATTAACAAGTAAGTTGAATATAACTTTTACTCAGCGACCATTTTATTTGGTCTCTAAATTCAAAACAGTGACCATTATTTTTGGTCACTCACATTAAGTGGTAGTTAAATATAGGTGTACTCAGTGACCACTTTTATTTGGTCATTAATTTTATATTAGTGACCTTATTTTAATGACGACAATATTTTCGTCACTAAACTCACGATTATTGACCAATTTAAAAGTAGTCACTAAAATTCTGGTCACTAAACACTTTTTTTTCTTGTAGTGCTAAATGCAACATATTATTATCTTCGCGGTCTACTTGACGAGTTATCATCTCCTTCATTGACCCTATCTCGTATAACATATTAAAGATGTTCTTATGACGATATTTGACAGCAATGTGAAAGATAATATGTCCCTCGTCATTTCAAATCCATATTAACTCAGGACATTGACGAATCAGTTCTACCAAAAATTTAGCATTCCCTGATTCTGCAGCAGCAAATATCACATTACGAGTGGATTGCACATATGGTGATCCCCATGAGACATTGAGTATGTCATAAATTAACTCCATAGGCCGCTCCACAATTTTTGTCCAAATTCTTCTCAATAATTCTGTGGCTTCTCTAATTTCCTTAATACCAACTGTTAAAAAAAAATGAAATCAAGTAATCAACAATTAGATAAGAACTCGAATATAAAATATGTTCTAATACTTATAACGTTAAAAAATTTATCTTCAGAAGTGTGAGAAACACTATAATTTATAGATTTTGTATATCGATTTACTAATTTTGTACATTGATTCACTTATTTTTAAAATTTTGATTAATCAGTTATAAATTCAAAAACTAATGATTCAACATAGAAAGTAATGAATTTCGATTTATTTAATCCGAAGTTTTGATTCATTATTTATACATTTAAAAAATGATGACTCAATATATACATACATACACACTCACACACAAATATATATATATATATATATATATATATATATATATATATATATATATATATATATATATATATATATATATATATATATATATATATATATATATATTTGGGTTCAAATGAGTACCACTAGTTTTGCGGAGTACCGGAGGTACCTCGCTTAAAATCATTTTTTTTTGAAATTTTTTTTCATAATCATGTTTAAATTAATAATACAAGACTACTTGCAAAAAATCACACCTAAACACACACTAGAACTATGTGAAACGTGTGTGTTCACATGAAGTGTGCTGTTGTAAACGTGTGTTCACAACTAAGCATGTTCACATGAATTTTTTCACGTTCACATGACTTTTAAGATGATAGAAAGTGTAAATATGTATAATTTTTTACGTAGAGTCTTATATTATTTGTATCTAAATGAATATGAAAAAAAATTCAAAATTTTTTTTTTTCGAAGCAAGTTCACATCTGAAACCCGTGTGTTCACAGCTACTCACGGTACTCTGCATTTTTTAGGTACTCACACGAACCATATTATATATATATATATATATATATAAAAGTTAAGGATCCTTTGAGCACCATTTATAATTAGGCACCGGTGAGCACCAATCAAAATAACGATTTATACATACAGTTTTTTTGTATATACAAGCTTTGAACAAATGGAAATAAACTTTCAGTGGGTTTATTGCATTCATAGGCTTTAATATACACAAGATTCATTACATTTTCATGTTTTTATATATGCAAGCTTCATTAGGTTCATTGCATTCATAAGCTTTAATATACATAAGATTTATTAGATTGATCACATTCAAACTATGTAAATAAGTTATTTGTAACATGCAAATGTTTTAATTAATGCTAATTTGTCAAAATATTATTGGTGCTCACGGTGCTTATTATTAAATGGTGCTTACTCATATTTATCTATAAAACTAAAAATATATTAGTTATGTCGAATAATAATACTATTTCTATAATTTTTAAATAATTGATATTTTTATGTTTTAATTTTTTGTTTATATACATTTATATAAATAACTTTATCAAAAATATTTATGTAATATGTGGATCGATCAATAAACTTCTGCATATGATAGACTAAATCCCATTATATATATATATATATATATATATATATATATATATATATATATATATATATATATATATATATATATATATATATATATAGAATATGGTTCGTGTGAGTACCTAAAAAATGCAGAGTACCGTGAGTACCTGTGAACACACGGGTTTAAGATGTGAACATGCTCCGAAAAAAAGTTTTTTTTTTTAAATTTTTTTCATATTCATTTAGATACAAATAATATAAGCATATTTGTAAAAGAATTACATGCATTCACACTTCGTAGCCTCTTAAAAGTCATGTGAACGTGGAAAAATTCATGTGAACATGCTTAGCTGTGAACATACGTTCACAACAGTGCAGTTCATGTGAACTTGCACGTTTCACATAGTTATAGTGTGTGTTTATGTGTGATTTTTTGCAAGTAGTCTTATAGTATTAATTTAAACATGATTATGAAAAAAAATTTCAAAAAAAATAATTTTAAGCGAGGTACCTCCGGTACTCCGCAAAACTAGTGGTACTCATTTGAACCCAAATCTATATATATATATATATATATATATATATATATATATATATATATATATATATATATATATATATATATATATATATATGCGATAGTAATATTAAATTTCTTATTATATATTTGGATTTATGGTGTGTGTATGTAGGAAGTGATTCTTTTAAGAAATCCAAAAATGGTGAGAACCTAGAATCCATTAGAGACCTTAGATCAAAAGAGTATTTTTGTTATCTTTTTCTCTTCACATTTTTTATTTTTCAGCAGATTCCACTCGTCTCATTTTTTCACCTAGGGCTGATGCCCATATATATGACACGTGAGCCGCCGCCGCCACCAATTGCCATCGCTGCTACTGCCAGGGCCGGTCCTAAACATTTTGATGCCCAGGGCGAGGTAGAAAAATAATGCCCATAAAATTTTTTTTACACACATAAGGAATTGTTGTTATTTTCTTGATTGGGTTCAACCCAAACTGCATTTTAATAATAATCACATAAATGTGAATGCATATGATCACATTCATCATACAAAACCCAGTGTAAGAAATAATTACGAAGCAAGTTCTTTTTGGTTAAAAAGCAATCTATCATAAAGATTGAAAAGTCAAGCTAGGCAATAAGATAAAACTTGGGCACAATGACTTATATAGTAAAATTCAGAAAAAACTTATCATATTTATCAATAAAAGTGGGCCTTCTTTCACACTCCTGCAAGAAAAATCACCATTTCATTTTTAGTAAATCTAATCAAGCAACCATTGTGACCAATATTTTCTTCCTTGCAAGCCAACTCAAGGTAAAATAGGGTAAAAAAGAATGAAAGGAATCCACAAGAAATATATCAAAATAAAAATCCCCATCATAATCGGTCATGGAAGCTTCAAGTAAGTCGATTATTCTGAACTCCAAAAAACATTTAAACCGACCAGACCACCTGAGTTTTTATGTAATTATTAAGTAGATCAAAATCTAATATGATCATAAACTAGAAACAATTGGGATTTATGCAAATGAACGCACAAATCACAGGTACCTCAAGAAGACTGAACCTCGTTGCTTAGTACGTTGTTTAACAGACTAAAAGACTAAAATTATCAATTCATAATCACATTAATCTATTGTTTAATAATTATTAAAATCAATTAGTCAATCACCAGAGGCATAAAAAAATTTTGATTATATATATACACACACACACCTTATGAATTGTAGTCCAATCTGTAGAGCCCTAGTTCCTTGAATCCTTGATTTCGTAGTTCCTTGATTCAATGATTCTTTTGGTGAGCAAAGCCGCAAAGGCTGCGAGAGATGAACGATAGATTGCAAAGTCTGTGAGTTTGTGACTATAAGAGATACTGAGATGATCATTGTGAAAGAAAACAAAGACTGAAAGCATGACTGCGAGAGGCCGAGAGTGCGATTGTTGAGAGAGACAAAGATTGAAAACGTGACGGTGATCGTTGTGAGATCAACGATTGAGATTTCGATTTGTGTCTGGCCGTCCCTCTTCTACGCACCTTTCTCTCTACCCTTCCCCGACTATTCCGTTCCTTTAAATTTTGATTGAGAGAGCGTGAGCGTCTATGTCGTTCATAGCCTTTTGTGTGAGCCCTGTGACTACGTTCCATATCAATATATCATACTTAATTGGCTAAAACTTTCAAAAAATGAACCTACTTTAACATATGCTTGGCTAAAACTTTAATGCCCCCATGATTGTTGTTGCCCTGGGCCGAAGCCCAGATGGCCCCCCTATCAGGATCGACCCTGGCTACTGTCACCACCAACCACCGCTAGTACACTCTATTTCTTCTCTCATTCTTCATATCTTTCTGGCGATTTAGAAGATACGATGGTGAAAAACGTATTCTAAAAGAAAAACTCGATTCTCAAACAGAACCACGTATGTTGTTTAAAAGATTTAGATGTGTTATGTTTTTAATTTTTACTCAGATTTGAAGGTTTTCGTTATTTAAATCTGTGTTTTTTTGTATAAGTTGCATATCAAATGTTTGATGAAATTTCAAAATGAAATCTTATATTTTGTGTTTCAGTTTGTCTACGATATTTTATATAGATAACATGATACTTTACATAAAAAACGTGATTCTCTCTCTCTCTCTACATATATATATATATATATATATATATATATATATATATATATATATATATATATATATATAGACTAAGAATCTTTTGTGAACACTTTATTCGTTGTGAACATTGTGAACAACCATAAAATAGCTTTTGAATTTTATGAATCTCGTTGAAAATACTACCGAACCCTTCTATTAACTCATTAATCTTATTGGATCCTATGGATTTAATTGAATCCAATTAATTTGTTGAATCTCATGAATCTTGTTGAATCTTATGCATCTTGTGCATCTTGTTATAAAAACTACGTACTATGAAACTTTTGAATGTTCTGAATCTTAAATAGACACTTCTATGAACCTTTTGAATCATATGAATCATATTACAAACACTTGTTGATATATATGAATGATTATATGTATTTTTTTTATTTGTTCACGACGTTCACAACGAATAACTTGTTCACAATGGATCTCATCCATATATATATATATATATATATATATATATATATATATATATATATATATATATATATATATATATATATATATATATAAAACACCTGTAAGTGTATAAATGTGTTGCCTTATCTTTTATTCCCTAATATTTTGTTTCAATCCGAGAGTGTCTTGTGGACATCGCTCCAGGTAAAAAGCTTTGATGCTATTAAGATAAGGCTGAACGGTGCTGTGAAGGTTGTTATCTTAACAACTGTTAAGATAAAGTTGTTGTTGTGAATGTTGTTGTCTCAATAACTTTGTTGTTGTTAAGACGATGTTGCTATTAATATAGCGACAGTGAATTGAAAGTTAACGAATCTTATCCACTTAATTAATTTCGTTGAGAAATCAATATACACACACACACACACACACAAACGAATTCATCAGTCAATAACTAACGTATTTTTCTCTTGTGTATTATCCCATAACAAAATTTGGATACCCGATTATGAAAAACTGTTTTTATCGAACAGTGAGATACACGATTACAAAAACATCCAAGGAAATTCCCATTTTGTTTTTGTTTCTTAACCTTTATTTTCTAACAAGGATCTTGATCAATTTCTCTAATGACATCTTCTTCTAATGCATAAAAGATCGTGTTGCCAACCAACAATCTTGCCCTAATCTGATTTATCTATGAATATTGTATTGAATTGATATGAAACGATCCTAGTACCCTAACAAGACATACATGCACTTACCTGGATTGAAGATTCTTCGAATAAAACGTGCTTGTTTTTCTTCAAATACATGTGGCTTTTGAGCCAATAACATCAGCACGTCTCGTACATACGCATCTTGAGAGAGTATTTTTTCTTCATGGTCATTCAACATTCGTAGTGCTACGTCTACAATTAAAACACAATGGAATCGATCCATTGATCACTTATCGCAGAGATGCATGCATCATGACAAAGCAACAATAACATCAACCAAAAATTGATTAAACAACATCCTCTTACCGAAGAAATCAACCTCGATGCATTTCAAGAAAATAGAACTCATGTTGTGATCCTCCCCCCACTCATTATTTGCCATTAGTTAGTCTCATTATATAGATAGATCACCATATCATGGTTTCCATGAAAAGCAGCAAGATAAAGTGGCATGTTCTTACTACTATGACCTGGTCCTGTCAGTAGGTTCTTATTCTTGGCAACCATAGTTTCAGCGATTATAGTGATTCCAGCTATAGCTGCTTCACCGAGGGCGGTATTGTCACTTTGGTTCACAAGTTCTAAATCATCTTCAGACATCATGTCCACAAGATTTTTGACGAAATCGGTTCTTAGGGCCATTGTTGCAATGTGAAGTGCTGTGTCCTGTTTTTGGGTAATACTACACCGTAACACATCTGGATGACGAGAAATGATGACTTTCGCAGCTTCCCAATCTCCATTGATTGATGCCTCATACATAGGAACACAAATACTTACGTAATCTCTTCTTCTTCCGTCTAAGTAATTCAAAAATTAAGTTAATTACTTCAGATGATCTACTAAATGCAAATATAAGGTGGCGTTTGGTTTGCGGGATTTTAGAGAAACTGGTGGGATTTTCATGTCTTACCATGTTTGGCAAAAAAAAAAAGAGAGATTTCATTTTTCTTTAGCATTTCACAATCCTCCAATTTAAGATTTTAGAATTTTTTTCCCTACCCCCTATTATTTCATAATCCCATATGTTTACATTTCGAAATCCAAACCAAATGACAATATTACTCTTATCATCAACTTAATCACCACCTACCTATACCTATTGATCCTGCCCTACTCTACCAACACTTACTACATCCCATCCCGCCCCACCCCATTTCATCAAATCCTACCTACCTAACTACATATATCAAATAATGATAACTATCTAATACTACCTACCTACACCAATCCATTGAAACATACTCTACCGTACCTACCCACCCTACCCCTACCTACCATACCTACCCACCCCACCCCAACACAACAAGAGATCGTATCTTACTATCACTCATTCTACTTCACCTATATCTACATATACATACCCACCCCATACTACCCCTTCTCACCCTACCTACCCCACCCTTACCTACCTTACCCCCACCAATCTCACACCAAATATAAATCACATCGTATCCTCTCTCATCCTATCTTACCCACATTTACCTATGCACACTCACCCCACACTACCCCTTCACATCCCAACACACCTTACCCATCCACCTCTACCTAACCCACCCACCCCTCTACCTACTACCTACCACACTACCCCTACCCATCGACGCCTTGCCCACCTTTTAACATACCTTAGCTTACTTATTGTACACCTATCTGTTTTACCCATATCATTTGATACATTTGCAAATAAACAAGATTTTACAAATAATTGAATTTGAAATCCTGCAAACCAAACACATAACATGATTCAAATCCTGTCACATTTGAATCCTGTCATTTTCAAATTCTGTCATATTTAAATCCTGGTATATCAAAATTATGTAATCTAAACGTTACCTAAGAGTATTTTAGCTTGCAGGAATTAATTAATTTGTAATTTTATCTTAACAATTACCTTCAAGGAGATCTCCACAAGGATGATTGTCTCTTATTTCTTGCGGTGCTGGTCCTTGAGGCTCGGTTGGCAACGAGGTCGTCATCTCAGCGGTTATTGCTGTGAATTTAACCAATTCATATCATTATAATTAATGATTATATAACAAGTGTTTTTTGATTGTGTGTTGCAACTAATTAACAAATGTATCATGATAACATATTTTTAAATATCATTAACATACAGTGTAATACACATATATATAATATAAGACTATTTGTAAAAATTCATGTGAACATGTTTAATGCGAACATACGCTCACAACCGTGAAGTTCATGTGAACATGCATGTTTCACATGGTTTTAGTGTGTGTTTATGTGTGCTTTTTTTACAAACAGTCTTATATTATTAATTTAAACATGATTTTGAAAAGAAATTAAAAAAATAATTTTAAGCGAGGTACTTTCAGTACTCCGCAAAACTAATGACAAATTGTATTTTTACCAATATATTACTTTAAAATAATAATGTTTATAAATATATTACTTTCAGTACTCCGAAGGTACCATAACGATGTTTAATTTAATGTTATACGCATGATATATGAATTTCACATAGATTCACAAATTCTGTGTCCTTAAAAATTATGTGAATGTTCAATGCATATTTATGTGAATGGTCATCTAGCTAGGGGTGTTATCGGGACCAAACCCGGACCGAACAAGACCGAACCCGGTTAGGACCGAACCCGAATTTGGCTAAAATCTAAACCCGAGGACCGGACCATTACTTTACAATCGGTGCTATTTGGGACCGGTACCGGTTCGGTTCGGGTATTTGGTGTATAAAAACTCAAAAACGTACTCCATTTAGAATGTTAGGGGTGTTCTCGAACCGGATCGGACCGAAACGAACCCGGTTAGGACCGAACCCGAATTTGGCTAAAATCTAAACCCGAGGACCGGACCATTACTTTACAATCGGTGCTATTCGGGTTCGGTACCTGTTCAGTACCGGTTCGGTTCGGGTATTTGGTCCACATATAACGCCCCTATGGTCATTCACACCGTTCATGAATAATCATTTCACACCATGTGAATGGTGTGAATTACCATTCACATGATCTTTTTTTACCATTCACAAAATTTATGATGTTGCTCCTTTTGAAAAAAGATTTATAATGTTGTCTTATACATGTCTATTCAAAGAAAATATTTGTGAATGATAAATTCACATTAGGGTACGCTGGAATCTCAAAGGTATGCAGATGATATATATATATATATATATATATATATATATATATATATATATATATATATATATATATATATATATATATATATATATAT